>JBCJKH010048078.1:862-16524 GCA_039877255.1 Loriculus beryllinus | reverse complement strand
CTTTGCCTGCTGGGCCAGATCCACATTTATCTCATTGATGTATTATTTGAATACAACAGCATCAATAAGCTGTCCTGTTACAGTTCTTAACTGAGTATTCCAGATACCATATTAAGAGCCAAAAGAACAGAAATAGTTCTATAGCTCTTTCCTTATCCCGTGGCATATGATTTGTGCAGTGATTCTCCTAGGCACAAGGTCAGAGACAGAACATAGAGAGCTCTGGCTGACTGGAAAGGATACCAAGCAGGAAAACCTTCATGCATGGCAAGCTTCAGGAAAGCATCCTAAGACCTCATGGAGAATGACTGAAGTGATGACCTGATGTTTGGGTCAATAATGCTAATCAAGAGAGACTTGTTTGCAAGGACAGAGTCTCCTAGATGTTTGTTTTCTTTCATTTAGGATTTAAGGCACCAGTTGCATTTTATGTTTCATACAGAAGAAAAGCATCATCTCAGCAGGAATGGAAAGCACTGATGGCAAACTTTGCATGGGGGAAGGCACAAGCTTCTGTGATTGGCAGAGGAGACTAGGCTGGGAGCAGAGGCTTAAGACAGCAACTGGTATAATCAAAGTTCTGAGCCAGAAGACAGCAACCTGTTGGCATTTTTGCTGCGTTCGATCTAGCACTGTCACTTTTCCATGCGGCATTAAAATCTGCCACTTCCTACTGGGAAGTGCAGTGGCAAGATTTTCTCATGGAAACCTGATAAAGCCATATATGGAATGAAGGAGCTCTTACGGCTTGAATTTATTGAACAACTTGTTTTCTCAGATCTCAGTTTGTCTTCCTTTCCCCCCACCTTTTTCTTCCTGCCTTTGTTTTGGTATTCAGACACTTAGACTCTCACAATCAATCACAGCAAAGTAGCTCCTATAAACCTGCTCTGAGGAAAATATTTTCCTCCTCCACCCTCCAAGCCATTCCCTAGAAAGTAGCTGTTTCTCTAACTGTGCAAGGCAGCAGCATCTGAAAAAATAAGTTTGACATTACATGACAGGAGAAATTTTTCCACTTCTGCCACCCATTGCTTTGTAGAATTGGGACTTATTTAATGAAATATACAGTTATAACTATTTGGAGATCTGTTATACAATATGCATTGAAAGAGCCACTGAACAGAATAAAAAAAAGGCAAGAGCATAAACAGCCAAGAATCCTTAGCAAGATGCCATAACCTTCAGGGAAAGATTCATAGTCTCTTCCTCTGGTCCAGGGAATTTTTTCCTCTACAGTGGAACAGATGTCACAGAGAGAGAAATGTGGTGCAAATAGATGAGAACTGAACTCCTGCCTTTCATTTGCTAAAAGCCACCTTTCTTGTTCTGGTGTTAGATGATGAGATTGGCTCTCCTTTGTTTCAGCAGCCACCGTGACACATTGTGAGAGGCCTCCAGCTGAGTCAGTACACGCTTGCTGTGCTCCGCACGCACAGATGGGAGTAGGCAGAGAAATGTCAAGCTACTTGGATTAGCTCGGTCTTGGTCACGCACAGACGCGGAGCTTAGGGCACCCAAAGAATCCCAAATTAAACATGAAACATCCTCCCCAGCTTAGGCACCTCAATTTTTAGGCATAAGTCATTAAGGAGTTTTCAAGCTGGTAGGTCTTGCTGTGAGTTTAAGTGTTTTCATAGCTCTATATTCCAGCAGTAAATGTACTTTGCCCTGGCAATGAGATAAAGCCATCGCATTAAAAATATGATATGACATTTTAAGTTTTCAAATCACTTGGAACACATTCATGCAGTTAACTTTATACTGTTATTGTTGCCAATCCCCTTGAGGGAAAAACAATCTTTCCCTTCCACTCATTCTACATATAGCATCTTTTTTGTCTGACATATTTCAGTAATTGGGCATGTTTATTCTTCAGCTAGTTCTAATACAACCAGTAGAGGCTGCATTTTGAATCAATGAGAGCAAGCTAGCAAGTGGCATGAAAAAAATTAACATTTCCAACAGTACACAACACATGGATGAATGTTACTCAGCCTGATGGGACGCACAATTTTTAAATCTCATACAAATATCTGTGCACTATTCCATCACTTCTCCCTGAACACTATGGGTTTGGTTCCAGTTCAAACTATTTTCCTTCAGCATTTTCTCCCAACTTCTCTAACTGCTTTTAGAGAAGCAGTTCTCTAACTGCTTCTCTAAACATCCATTACTGGCTCTCACTCTCTTCAGTGTCTTGTTTTACTGTCTTCCTTTTCATTTTCTTTGTACTAATTCTGTCCTGTTCTGGTCTCCTCTCTCACTTAAGGCAAAAATCAGGTCTTGTTCTTCCTCTACTCTGAAGTAGGAATGAATGAAAATTTGCTAATTTTACCTTTTGAAGAGAGAAAAAGCAATAGCCTACTTGTATTATACTTCTGTCTAATAATAACGAATCACAGATTACCTACAAAAGGAAGGCCTTCTCAACGAGGCATTAAAAAAAATCTACTCTCAATTTTCTTCTTGCATATTTTCAATTGATTATGAGGGTCACTTTATAGATGAAAAATGCCACCATGTTTAGAGTGCTCAAACATTAAAAAAAAATGGCATAAAGGGCACTACTACCATGGCATCAATATATTTTTCCTTTTCACCACTTCTAGCCCAGACATTCAGGATCCTCCTTGCTCCTCAAGCAACTGTCACAGGGAGAAGATGCACACACTTAAACATGGAACAAAATAACTTCTTAACAGAGCTGTTACCATATTGCTAAACAGCAGTTCATTGTTCTCTTGCCTTAGATAATTTTAGCTTTAGGTCTTCATTTTACTCAAAGATCTCTTACTTACCAATGCCCTGACCTTGGCATCTGTGCCATGCTTCTTAAACCTAATGTGATCTGCTCACACAAAGCAGACTATTGCCAAGGAGCATAAGCAGCCCTACTGATGTCACTGAACTCATTAAAGTTATAGTTGACTTCTTGGCCCCAGAAAACCTAATTATTAAACGTAACCTTAGCTGAAAACAGTAGTGCTTGTTGATAAGCAAAGCAAAAGAATAGGTGTTTTGTTCAAACATAAAAATAGTGCCTGACCAATAAATAGGAGTTCCTGCTTTATAACTGTGGCAAGCTGTAGTGAACCATGGAATTCCTGAGATAGTTGATATAAAAAAGGAACAGAGTATTTTGAAATACAATCACATGCAGACACTGAAAATCTAATTCCTAGTGCAATTCATAGCATTAATGCCAGGTCTAAAAAACTTAGTGATTCATTTTAGTAAACAGCAAATGTTGCACATTTTTCACTCTGAGGACCTATTAGGGAGCTAACCCTAATGTAAAACTGCTATAATCTATCTTCTGAGAATTATTTTAAAATACACCTTTTATAGCAACTACAGAACACAATAACTGTGTTATAAATGTGACTGGTATATTTATTTGTTGCTATAGCTGTGTATTGCAAATTTGGAAGGGAAAAATACACTTCAAATACTACCACTGTCAATAAGAGCTTTATGCATCTACATGCTATTAAACATGCCACCTCCCACTAGTGATATATAAATCACAGCACCATTGAATCAGTTTCTTTTTTCAACACATTTGCTTCTTGAAATTTCTTAATTTCATCCTAAGATTTAACGTACTTATTTTATCTACGATTGCATATAAAGAAGCCAACAACTACCCAACGATTTCTGTGTCACTGCAGTCCACCAATAAAATTTACACAAACACCCTCGGTCAGAGAAACCAAGTATTCTTGAAATAGAACTAGCTAAAGGAACACCTAAAAAAATAGAGGTTTTAACAGAACATTCTCCAGGGTCAAGATGCTATCTTCAGATTGGCTGGAATATGCCTAGAGTATTTATGGACATCTTTGCCTCTCCCTCTATCTCTATAAAGTAAGTTGAAATCAGTGGTTCCCAAACAGTAAAAGCCTAAACCAAACAGAATGTGCAAGTCTAACTACTGAAACCTCAAGTAGCTTTACCGGGCTTCGTGCAGCTTTGCAGGTATTTATGCTGACATGCAAAGTAAGCCAGATACAGACATCTTCAGAAAAAAAAATCAGGTGGTTCACCTGCATTTTAGTATGAAAAAAATTACATAGGATGAGAAGGGATAATCCATTGAGGCGTATAATGTTAGGTTGGTTAAAGTTACCTTGGTAATGATGCTATGGAGAACAATGCTGCAGAGGCAACAGCCATCTGTAACAGACACTAATATAAGCCTTTTACATTTTTTTCTATAGGTATTGCAGCCTAGTTTTTGTATAATAATTTTCTCTCTTCCTTTCTGCGTGCTTCAGGATTTCATGAGATTTTTTTGCACGAGATCTGGTCAACCTCCATCTGGAAGCTACCAGCATCACTCCAGGTTTGAAGACTACCTACTGAAGGCACTCAGGAATCAGTGTGAAAATACTACTTCCCACACCAAAATTATTCAAAAAGAACTATGCATATACGTTAATTGTAACAGTTTTATCACATAGGAAAATAACATTAAAATATATGGTTTTAAGGAAACAGCAGTTAAAATACATAGTACACGAATGGAGTAGTTTCAAGGGAAGTGAAATCACATATGCATATGTGAGCTTCGAACATAAAAAAAGCCCCCCCCTCCCATTTATTTTTGCTAGAGGATTCGGTATATCTCACAGATGTCAAGGTCAAATCACCCAAATTTTGAACTAATACAAACTATTATACCACTCTACACGTATGTGTCACAATAAAGCATGTGATTTTAAACTCTTAACCAGGACTGGCTTCCTGTGACTTTTTTAAACAAATGTTTAGAAGCCAGGATGAAAGAAATGTGATCTGTTGTTCATATGAGAATGTTATCTTTGTTTTGTTTAAATGTCACAGCTTTCTACATAATGAGCTGAATGGAATATTTTAAAGGGTTAAGCTTTCAAAATGGACTGGTTCAGGAAGGGGCACAATAACATCTTAATGCCTAACAAGTCAATAAACACTGCACATACCTGAAGGCCTTACTGTTTAAGGTCTTTTTTTCAAAATAAAGTATGAATCTCAAAGCACTAATTTTAATGTCAGATTTGGTATCACTGCAGTATAATTATCTAATGTCTAATATGTCCTTGTAAGGGACAAAAGGCATCACATAATCACATGCCGTAATTACAAAATACATATAAACCCTATTAATATATGCATATACTTCAGTACAAAATACACTATTATAATCTTATGTTAAGTGAACTTTGCTAAAAGCTATAGGCACAAAGGGTCAAGATTAGTTAGCTATTACAAAGTTACGCCCAGCACAGTGGGGCCTGACCTACAGAGTGTTTCTCTAATATGCATATTAAATCAAAGATCAAACAGTAGTAATGTGTAGGCAAAGGCATTAAAAAAAAGGCTAATTCAGCTCTCCCTGAACACAAGGAAGTTTGAGCAGCAAAGGATATGGGGACACAATGTGGCACATATACTGCTCCATTTCTCAGCATCTTTTCCTCTCCAAAAGCTCTTGGTGTGTTTTGGAAAACTTATTATTTGTAGTGAGGGACCCCTGACTCACAGCTCATGCACTATGTCTTAACTTCAAAATACACTGGCATTGCATTCGTGGCTGTACTACAACATCCTATATATCATTTTGTTTGCTACCATACAAGAAATGTATTTTATGTTTGCTCATGCCAATGACATTGAAAAGCAGGGCAAAAAATGATTGCAATAGAAATATAATTTTATAAGAAATTCTTTATAAAGTGGATCCATAATCTCCTAACTACAAAACTAAAAGGTATCATGAAAGAGGCTAAGTTACTTAAACACTCTATAGTCAGTGGTTTTCCTGTCAATGAAAGAAATGTATTTCAACACCCAGAGACTAAAAAGAAATCTGCCTAATCCTGTAAAATAAACTATTTTAAGTGTCAAGACTCTGGCCACTGAATCCTCTGATAATTTAATCCCATTGCTTTCAAATTAAAAATGGAATCTGAGCTACTGCTGCTCTGCTCTAAACAACAGTGCTTCAAACAAAAGAGTAAAGGACATCAAGCAATTACAATAAATTACAAATACATGTCAACTACATCTACTTAAATATTTTTGTGCATCTACACAACGGACATTGCCAATCCTGAGCTGAAGCCATCTGAGGAACTAAAAGCATCTGCTCTGCCTGAGCAACTCAAGTTCAGGAGCCAAAAAGCTTCCCTTGATACCTTCTCCCATAGGGGTCACTGACATTGCTTGGGCTTCCCTTCTTAGTCTGGAGTATCAATAACCTTTTATATTTCCCACAGCTCCTATTCTCTCAAAGATGATACTCATATTTTCATTTTACTGTTCTCACACTGTATAAAGTATACTTGTAATATTGGAAGAACATTTTTGATTAGTTACTACAGTAGCTCTCATGCCATCTTCATGTCTTTTCAGGTCATCCATTTCACAAATGCTAAAACCACCTGAAGTTGGTTCCTAGGATAAAAACATGTCCATCTCTGTTAATCTTGGTCTAGAGATATTTGCATACCATATGGTCAACATTTTCCAATGCTGGAACCTCCTCTTAAGCACCAAAATCAAATCAGGCTAATTCAGTGTCGAAACCCCTAAATACATATTTTAAAATCATGGATATTATGTCATTGAAAATAAGTCTTACTGGATTACAGAAAATGGATGGCAGACCAAATTTAAGTATCTAAATTGGAAAATGTTGCTCTAAGTATGGACTTCTTAAATTGAAATGCTGAAGCAAGCTTTATAAAATGGCTATATTTTCAATTACAGTAATGACAGAGAATGAAAACCGTATTGAAAACCTATAAGCCCTTTAATATAAGAGAAACTTACAGGATTAGAAACAGTATTACCCTATATTTTACTTAATGAGCAGCTATTAACATAACAGAATAAATACAAATATCGTGGAAGTGCAACAGAAAGAAGCCAGGTCTCTGTCCCAGATTTGAAGCTCTTTGTATCATCCTAGGTTAAAGTGGGAAAGGCGCAGCATGACACAAATTGGCACTAGGCTGCTGGCTCACAAAAGAGGGTAATGCAATTCAAGTGTTCAGACTTAATCATAGAATCATAGAATATTTAGGGTTGGAAAGGACATTAAGTTCATCTAGTTCCAATCCCTCTGCCATGGGCAGGGACGCCTCACACTAAACCATGTCACCCAAATTACACGGTCATGACCCTTTCATGGCCACTCCTTTCTTCTCCCAACTCCATGCTTGCCAACTAACACCATTTTCACCTACTTCCACCTCTGGTAATACCAGGCTCTTCATGAGACGAGTGATGCTACTAGCTCAGCAGAAGATTAACCTGGGTAGAAAAGTGAGTTTTCTGTGCAGTCAGTAAGTGGACCTGGCTGAGCAAATGGACCCGTGATTCCTGAGCTAGCACTGGGAGAAGGTCAGATGATCAGAAATGAAGGAAACTGACAGGGCAACAAAACATTCCTCTTCCTTGGTGGCTGTGAAACACCACACCAGCTCAGCTGTTCACAGAAGCAGAGCGTTAGAGCTCTGGGAATGGGAACTGGTTCTGTACAGAGATGTTAACGTCAGTGGTGATGTCCTCAGGTTCACCTCAACAACACTGATGTCTCTGTGTACAAAATCCTTCAGAAAGTTGGGAATACTGCAAAACCAAGGAAACCTCCAAAATTTCTTTAGTCAGGAAGCTTCATAGGGTGATAAGCTTTTTCAGCAAAGTTTCTAAGATTTTGAATTAACAATTCATTGTCACAAATTTGTTTGAGAAGAGAAGCCACCAGATAAACAAAATAGCAAGGACAAAGCCATTCAGAAGTGTAGCAACTAACTGTGCACTTCTAAGATGGTACAGAATTCCCCCTTTCTTCTGTTGTGAAAACTTTATACTATCAAATCGGCAATCATTCTGGTAAAGCCAAATGTATTCATGGGCACATTTTACAAAAAGTGATATACTTAAAGCCTACACATATGGATGCAACACAAATAATTAAAATTAGAGTGAAAAGCATCCTCCGGTCATACAGAAGTCTTGAGAGAGATAGTGGCACTGCAATAACAACGACAGCAAACACTTAAACCAAGAATATTTACATCCTTAGCTATCTACATGTTAAAAGAAATGCATATTCATATTCCCTCTGTGATGTCCCTCCACTCATCCAAAGTCAAAGGAGCTCTTTTCTGACTGGATATAATCTTTCTCACTATGATTTTCAGCAGCTGTCTTTGTTGATTTCTAATCAAAGCTCATGATAACTGGCTTTGGCAACAGATTGTAGTTTCCCAGATGAGTAAGCAAACAAAGACTTTTTTTCCCCTCTCTTCCACAGAACTGGAGATGCATTTTGTGTCTTTAAGAGTTCCATAATCTGGTCAACACCTCAAATATACACTTAATGAAGGAACATAAGAGGTCTATGGTATTTGTATACTTCACAGCTACGTGACAAAGATAAATGCCAGCCTAGGAAAGAAGAAAATGGACCAATTTATAAGACTAGAAAATGAGAAACCTTTAGACAACAACTGATTTAGATTTGACTGAGAAACAGGCATACAAAGAACAAGCAAATTGACACATTATAAAAAAATCTTCATTTGGTTTATTCTAAAGTATTCTTTAAAGGAAGGAAAATAGCTCATCCCAACAACAATATTCACTGAAAGATGATATTGACTTAAGCAGAGCCTGAGGGATGTCAAACCAGAAAATCAGTATAATCAACTACAAAGGAAATTGATCATGTAAAAAGGAAGTGGGTGGATGTGCAAACCTCGTGAAAGAAAAAGAAAAATAACATTGCCTGCTCTTAGATGTATTATTTAAAAACAAAACCAAAGTGAATGCCTAAATGATTCCTAAACAGTAAATAAATACATGAGAATTATAATAGATGGATATCAAGAGAAAGTAATTAGGGTATAGGCTCTATTTTATTGAAAATATATTGCAGAGCTCCATAAGCAAATGTATCTTGCCAATGTGTTCTAAAGACAAATTTTAAGTTGAAGATTAAAAATCTGAATACTTATAACACATTTCTCAGAAAGACTGCATGAAAAAGAGAAAATATATACTCAACCCACAATTTTAATTTACTTTTCTATAATGAAACAGAGGAGTGCTGAATAAAGTCCAGCACAAGCCAGAGTGTTGATAATTGACAAAGCAGACAACTTCAAACATCCTAAAACAAGAAAGATTCAGTTTAATATGTGCCAAATGTGTGGGTTTAAAATAATTTCATTCATTTGTTCCCAGTCTTGAATAGGAGAGGAGGAAGAGGGGAGATTAAATGGCAGGTGAATTGAATGTTTCTTTTGGTGATAATAAAATCTACAGCACTGATGGAATATAATTTAATCTAAACCAGAGGAAACCACTTACATTCTTCTACAGAATATGTGTGTGACATAAGGCCTGAACTTTCAGTGCAATCTGGAAGCAGGAATGGCAACACACCCCGCTCAAAGCAGCACTTTACACTTGGAAAAGAAGAATAAAATGAGGTTTATATTTTTGAACACCCTGCTTTTCGCATGTTTGACTCAAGAATATTTCTCTGATGCAGGATAGTACAAAGTCAAGGGTGCAAGCACTTGAAAATGAGGCTAGAGCAGTTTAATATAGAACAGTCAGAAAACTGTGACAAACAATATTTTACCAGAAGAAAATAGTATAGAAGTTACATAATTCCCATTTACCTCCATAGCCCTAAATTGTGTTACACTAAGTAGTAGGAGAGGTGCTAAAAAATATTAGGCAGCTTGTGAGTGGGGATAACTTTTACTATGGCCGCTGGAAGTGGGAGTCTACAGAGTCAACCCAAAAGCTAATCTTCATCTTATACCGCCTGTCTTCAGCAGCAGTGGAAATTGCAAAACAAAAACACCTGTCCACCAGCCCCCAAACAAAATTTGGCTACAGGCAACTTTAGGGCACTGGTCTTCCCTACTGTCTGTAAAGGGCATATTTGACAGATTTAAATGGCAATTTCATGAGTACCTTGAGGCAGACAGAAAGTGGAATTCACCAATTAAAATAAAGATATCTGTATCTGTGTTATTCATCTTAGTAAGTTAACATACAAAGACTGCTAGGACAAACTCAGTTGGCCTACTTAGACATTTCCTTTAGGATGAGGTAAATTGCACCGTAGATCCTTTTGAATGTTAATAGATTTTTATTTTCTATAAGCAAAGCTCAGGTGACTTGCTCAATGTACGTTTACATCTAATTGGATGATTCCTATTTGCTTTGCAAAGTGCCTACAAGTGGATTTAAGAAACCAGTAAGTTGTGTATGCAATTAAGTTCACAAAACTAGAGACTTCTTACTTATGTTTTCCTTTGTTTTTTGTTCTGACTTAAATTTTCTACCCTAAAGAAGTAAAACCAGTTGGACTGGATCACAGAAAAGGTCCATCTGCTCCCTGTTTTCTAACAGTGATCAACAGTAAATATCCAGGGAAGAGCATAAGCATATAAAGAAACATTTCTGATACACACTTCCAGTCAATGCAATTTACATTACAGACTTCTTTAGCTGGGTTGCTATTTTGTCCTGAAACAGAGATAACAACTTAGCCCTCATAGCGTTTCAATAACAGTTGTCTGTTCAATGCTTCAGGCTAGCAAAATATTTTACAAGTGCCAAGTATCACTATTCAATGTGTTAAACTTGTATTAGAGATTTGATGATGAAATACTCAGATTTAATATGCCTATTACTTGTATGAGCACAAAATAATTCATCCAAAGCTTGAAGTCTATTAGCTGCCAACCAGTGTACCAATTTACATGATTTTCTGATTAAAGGCACCCTGAAGACCACTGCAGTAATAATGAGGTGTTTCTTAAAGAACCCAAAGCAATATACTTATTTAAAAAGTATTTATTATAACAGCAGTTTAAATATAGTAGTTTCAGCTTTTATTTTTGAGAGACACAAAACCTAAACATTTGCCTCTCTGGTAAAGTTACTTTTTTACAAATTTTCAGATCATCAGCTCCTTCCTTATAGGAAGGAGTTGCACCTTCCTGTAAGGTACTGAGTTTCTGTTAAAGGGAGGATTAATTTACTCCACTTTGAGCTATTTAGCTCAAAGGTTCCTTGTAATAAGTGCTATCACCCCTAACAGCTCTCCTTTTGTTTTCCTTTCCTCTTAGACCTAGCAAAACATTCTCCAAAACTCAGTATGTAAATATGTTAGCATGACAGAAAAAGGATTTTACTGTAATTAATATTCATTAAAAAAAATAAAAAAACACCTAATCCTACATGAATAGCAGAAAAATAATAGTGTGTTTACCAAAACAACAAGGCCCTTGTCATCCCACCCCTTCCCCCCCCAAAGTCAAATCAGTAACTTTCCATCAGGGAACCTATACAATACGATATAACAATAAACAAAAAAATGCTCAGTGTATTCAAATGGTTTTCCTCTTTTGAAGACTAGAGCTGGAAGGGACCTGGAAGTCATATTCTCTGAGGAGAATCAGTTATAATTTGTTATGCCCGCCTCACCTGACCATAAAGATTTCTGATGTTGGAGAAATCCACAACTGCCACAATAACCTACATCTGATGCTTCATCCTCATTATCACTAGACAAAAATGTCTTTTTAATTTTCACTGTAAATGTAATATTTTTTCCCCGTGCACTACTAACAGGGAAGAAACCTATTGTATCATATCAGGGTGACTCTCAGAGTCTGATAGTAGAAAAGACCAGCTCTTGAAAACGTGTATCATTTTGAAAATCATTTACGAACCAATTTTCCATTAATAATTATTGCATAGGAAGTAAAACAAAGCTTATTTGCATTTTGCTCCTGTTAAGTCCTTTGTTATGCTGGCATTGCCAACATAAAATATTTAGAATGTGTTACTTATAGAGCCAATTATAATAATCAAGTGAGAAGAATTACATTATAATCTCTTATTGCATTATAAGGGATCAACTACATTATGCCATGACTTCTTTAGCAATATTACAGTTGCTGAGATATAAGAATACTTCTGTTTCAAATTATTCTCTGAAAAATGTCTCCCCCAGTCTATCATATATTATGTTGTCTACATAAAGCAAAAAGTCAGATGGTCTTGCAGATTCTCAAAATACTTTATAAAATAGGTTCTCATCTTACTTGAATAAATTGTATTAATGGAAGATGTAGAATTAAATGACTGCATACAATTTCTATTTTGCCCCTGAAAAGCAAATTCTTCTTTAGCAACCATTCAGAGGTTCAGCCACAAATTAGGGCTGAACCTACCATATGCAACTGAATTTACTGAGGAAATGTCTGTACACAACATTTAATTTTTTAGACCCATGTTTGGGTGGGTAGAGTGCACAGCAGAGTTTACTCAAAAACTACAAATAAACAGTAGTCAACAATTAAAACATTTTTTTCACTGAAGCATGTGAAATTATACAAAACAATAGGGAAACTATAACTTTCATAAAAGCAAACCAAACCCCAGTTAACTACCAATTTGGTAATCAGATCTATGGCTTTGTGATATTTAAATAACCATCAGAAAAAAGTAGCTGGTGAGATATAACAGACAGACATGCGTTAAAGGCACCTTAAAAGAAAAAAAAAAAAAAAGCTGTGAATTTAGTGAAACAGGTAGTGTTTAGTTAACATTTTTGATAAGAATACCAGCCCAGAAACATCCTAAAACTGTCCAGATTAAATGAGCTGAATCTTCACTACTTGTCTTCTTGCATATATTCCTGCTCCTGAAAAAAGCATGAGGGCAGTGATGAATCTAAGTTCCCTTTCCAAATAATGAAGACAGAAGCAAGTGAAAGGTCCACATAATTCATGATTATAATCCTCTAAATAAAATCCTCCAGATAGCATTTGTTTTACATATAACATTTAGCATTTCCACGTATTTAAGTAATGTAACATTTACGTGCATTTCGGTATTTGAGAGTACACAGTAGCCACCCAGACACTGTCATATTTAGACTTTGGTAAAGGCAATCCTTTGCTTTCTTATGCACAGGAATGAGGACAGAGAATGATCTAACCAACAGGAAAGGACAGGCAGTCACAGTGGTTTTAATCCTGATATGAATCAGGTTCAACTTCCTACCCAAGACTACTGCTATTGAAGCTAAGTCACTTGGTGAGCAACTCAAGATGCCTAAACATGGAAATTTAAGTGTCATTTTAGTTATCAAAACTTATTTCCATAGGGAATGGCAGACATGAAAGGGGCCTACAGCAGCCCCATCATTCTTGACTGGAGCTAGGCTGGGTTTGCATGCTTTAGGACATCCAAAGTTGGACTAAAGCATTCACATTTAGGCATTACGTTTGCCTTTCATGGGACATTCACATGTCTAATTTTCAGTGCATATGGTATGAATACCAGATTTCCTTGTTAGACATTAGAGAAAGACATATTCCTAGAGTGCTTTTATTTACCCTGTGGAGAGATCTCTACTTATGCACTGTATATGAATTTCTCTCTCTTAATACCTATACTAACTGTGTGTGAACATCCTCTCAGTGACTTTTATGAGAATCTCAGCATTTCCATACTTCATTCTAATATTGTAAAGCTAGATGCAAAACCGATGCTCATTCACTATGACATCAGGGATAAGGATATACAATCTCTTAAGAGCAAAACTGACAATCACTGGAGAGCTATGCATGGCCAAGCCTTCATGAATGGACCTCCATTTGCACCATGCACAGAAAGCCTGGTTGACTTCAGACTTAATGAGTGTGTATCAACTTGGTAACTTCGACCTCAGGGCAGGATTAATATGTATGGATAGAGAACACTTACAACTGTGCCTAAAGCTATCTCACTCACATGCTCTGAATTGCCCTCCTGAGGATACTAGTTCTCTCCTCTGACTATATAGATAGCTTGGCATTCTAATTTAGGCAGGAGTAAACTCCTTTTTAAAGCTTTGAATTATTTTTTTGTGGAACTGCTGTAGCTTTGTCTAGGACACATCAGGTCTGATGGAACTGCATTAAATCAGAGTATTTTGGAGATATCCATTCATCCTCCAGGAGCTAAGAGTAGAATTCAGAAAGAGGAATTTTGGATCTAAACATATCAATGGCATTTCTTTAAAGTCTCTACATTTCACCAAGTCTTCTCTCTAACTCAGTGAAATTTTCTAATTTGACAGCTAGATCCATAAACCATCATGACTATCTTAATGCTATCAACAGCCTAAGTGCAGTATCAAAGTTCAGTTCATTGAACCATCAAATAATATTCTCTTTGGGGCATTTTCTCCCCTTGATGAGCACATGTAAGATGTAGTTAGGTTAATAATCATATATATATTGAGAGGCAAATGTAATCCATTGGACATTCAGACTGTCAAAATGTATCAATTATTCAGTCAGAACTGTACGACTGCACGAATTTTTTCAGTGTTCACCACAGAACACATCTGGAATAAGTTTTTGATGAAATAACTGAGTGGAAATTTTAAAAATTATGATTCTTAACTAAAATTTGAGGTATAAGTAGGGAAGGTGTAAGCAGGTATAAGTCAGGTTTAGGACTGCTTAGGAAGCTTTGTTTTGGTTTTTTTTTTCTCTTTTTGCTGCTAATCTCTTTCTAATTCAAATAATGTTTCAATTCTGTTGCAGGTTTCTCTCAGGAAATTAATTTCTTAGCTGTATGTCACCTGAGGATGTCCAAACGAAGCACCTAACATTTCTTATGCCTCTTTTCCTTCTAATGCTGTCTTACATCTTAACATTTCACATAACAACTGCAAGATTTTTATGGGAGACGACCTGATCTTATTACAAACTCTATAAAGTGCTGCACCATACTCTATGGCATTATATAAATAAAAGTAAGATAACATCTCTGTTTGAGGCTTTGTTTATGTTCTGAAAGTCTTCTTTCACAGGGCAATGTACTGTGCAAAAGTGAAGGTTTTGGCCAACAGGAAACAAGACTGGAAGAAGATTGATTTCCTCTGCTTTCCACCCTTTTATAGGAGATAAAAAAAAAAAAAAAAAAGAAAAAGTTTTGTGTGTCTTGTTTTCTTTCCCTTTCTAATATCTCTTCCTCCAGCATTGGGGATGAGGGCTAATGTTGTCTAGAAGCGGATAATTGCTGGAGATATTTTCATGAGAGGATGAGATACTAGACTATTAGACAGGACTCTTCCTTATCTGGTGCATATGCAAAAAAAAGTATTCAACAGAAGGCCTTTAATATTAAACCAGACAGTATTCTTTCCTCTGGTGTGAGTTTGGCACACACAATTGCTATGAGACAACGATGTGGGCTGCAGCTTGCTCACACTTTAATGCCAGCTCAATCCTGACATTCTCCAGCATCTAGTGATTTTGCAGTCAGATATTTTAAAGAGGTTTTTCTTTTCCCTCAGTTTTCCAAATGAACTTAATAGAGTGTAAAGTGAGAGTTTATGATCCCAGAGAGATATACCATGCAAATTAGCACAGCATAAAAGCATCAGGGTAGGTTTTCCAGCACCCCCCAGTCCCTCAACTCTGAGCCAAAAGAACTATTTTCTAATCAAAAGCCCTCACATTTTCATTCTTTGCTGCTCTTTTGACAAAAGAAGGCCCAGACAAACAGAAACAAATAGGAACTCTGTTGTTCATGCGAGCCTATTCACAAAATGCCTCCCATAGGTTGCTTTCCACCAG
>JBCJKH010048077.1:0-13884 GCA_039877255.1 Loriculus beryllinus | reverse complement strand
GGGTTAGGGTTAGGGTTACGGATAGGATTTAGGGTTAGAATTTGGGTTTAGAATTATGTTTAGGGGTTAGTGTTAGAGTTAGGGTTAGAGTCAAAGTTAGAGGCCAACCGTTCTTGCTCTATTTTGCTGCTCAGCCGAGAGCGACCTCCAGAGAGGTTCGATTCAAGTGGACATTTAGGTGGGAAAGCGAAGAGCGACAGCAGGGCAGGTTGTTCCCTTTCAAAGCTCACTGTTTACTGAATATGCCTAGCACCAGGTTTCCCCTCTGGCTCTTCGGCTGTGGGAGCAGAGGCCAAAATTTTGTGCTCTACTATGCTCCTGCTTTGCCGAGAGTGAACTCTGGAGAAGTTGGATTCAAATGGACTTTTAGGTGGGAAAGCGAGGAGCAAGAGCAAAGCGGGTTGCGCCGTTGTAAAGCTCAATGTGTGCTGAAAATTCAGAACACCAACTTTCCCTCCTGGTTCTTCAGCTGTGGGTTAGGGTTAGGGTTAGGGATTGGGGTAAGAGTTAGGGTTTAGGGTTAGGTTTAGGGGTTACGGTTAGGGTTAGGGTTAGGTGTTAGAGTTAGGGTAAGGGTTATAAGATTTCTTCCCAAAATGGCTGCCTATAGGGACAGGTGAAGCCATCAGCATTAACTACAAAAACATTGTTTCTCAGTAATAACATAAGTAATGGTTACAGTAACAACACATATAAGCACATATAGCAATCCCATTTCCTGTTAGGAATATACATTGATGGAAGTGAATTTATACTTTCCCTTTTTTACATTCATTTACATAATGGGCTTAATACTGAGTAATTGCAAAACAAGGAGATTTTTCAGGTAATCCTTGGCTTAGTTCATAAACATGGAAACGGAACTTATCCTCTATGAAATCCAACAATTTGGATGTTACAGACCATGTACTTTCATTTGTAAATGTATATAGCGCACAAGTCTTTCATTGGGATGTAGAAAACAAATTCCTTACCTGCCTTTTGCAATGCTCACTGTATTCTCCAGGGATGTTGTGAGCACTTTTTATTAAACTCTTTGCAATATGACAGTAGTAGATACTAATAACAGCAAGAGGGATAAGGAAATACACAAGGAAAATCAGCACAGAATGGATCTTCGGGTGCATGTCGTTTGTCATGGGGTATGGTATGCATGCTGTGAAAGTGACATTATCCGTGTCATTGATGTGAGCCAGCTCAGAGAACACTGCTTCAGGAACCGCTAGAAGCATGGAAATTACCCAGATGGCAATGGCTTTAAGACAGGTCCATAGCACTGCACTGGAGGTCTGGATATCCATGGGATTTACAATTGCTTTGTACCTGAAATTCATCAAAATACAAATGCAAATTAAAAGGTATCTTTTTAAATTCAACATGTGATGCATAAGGCCACAGCATATCTTTGATTAAAATAATGCCATATTTTGTTCTTATTTGAAATGTCAAGGGCTTTGCAATCTTTCTTAAATTTGCATTCTCTAAATCTCTAGCTTCAACTACATATGTACACATCAGAGGTGGCAAATGGAATCCTGTATACCACCTGTAACTGTCAGTGTCCTTTCTGTGCCAGCCTGGTGAAAGTACCGAAGCAGCCATGACTCAATTATTTCTTTCTCCATTTCCCTCCCTACCTCCATACCTCACATCCATACCAGCACATGAAAACTGGAGTTTGCTTCCTCCTTCAGGTGCCGCAACCAAGGACTCCCTGTGCCTACCAGAAGGCCTTTCCCACCTGCTAAGTGCACCAGTCCCTCTGGGAGCACAGGGCAACAATCAGCATTAACTACCCCCTGACAGATCAGCAACTGCTGCTGTGGTGGCTCATGCTTTACCACCCCAGCACCTTTCTACCTACAGATACACTGTCCTGACTGTAACGTCTGGAATATACACACCTTCATAAAGTCAGGCAGGAATGACTCCCAACAGCCTATGCAGAATTATTAAACTCTTAAATAAAGCAAACATTTCCCCATCAGTAGCTGGAAGCTGCTGCTTTACACCACATTTTGGGAAACTATCTCATATGATTACATATAAACATTTGCAGAACTGATAATTTCATAACCATTAAATGGAAACAGGAAAAATTGTAGAGAATGGAAACATCACACTCCAGCAAACTAAAACAAATGAATAGAAATAGACTTTGTCAGGAGTTCTTCCATTAAAAGAACAAAAAAGTTGCAGAAAGTGATACAAAGTGAAAGTTCCCACAAGAAAAGGTCAGTATTAAAAACCTGAATACACATTGAAAAAAATATTTCAAGGATACTTTAACTTTTTTCTTCTATTTTTAATTTATTTGCAAAACTTCTTTTTTTTCAAAATGTAATTACATTATGTTTTAATCTTTTTATTAAAAACTTGACATTAAACAAAACGTTTCCATGTCTAAGATGTGGTGATTTGGAAAGTTACTTTTTTTGGCTTCTTCAATTTTCTGGTTTTACTTTTTATTTTATTTGGGATGGCTGGGGTTTTTTTCCCCTGAAATTGCAGAATTTTTGAATAATGGAAAAAACATTTTTCTTTAAAATCTAAAGAAAAGTTTAACAGGAAGAAGAGAGTCAGTAGAGTTTTATACTCTAGGTATGCAACTTTATTCTTAAGGTCTTTCTAGTCAGTGGAGATGTACTTTCAAAGAGTGATTCACATTTTAGCTGTACTAAATCATGCTGTTAGGTGTTTATTTTTCTTATACAGTGAACTTAGAGTGAGTAGAACTGTAACGTAGATGTCTTTATTCGGTGATAGGACTCCTTATCCATGCATGTAAATACATAAAAATGCATACACAAATATAAATATGTGTATGAACAGGTGTCTAAATACCAAGGTTTAGGTTATGGCTAAATACAACAGTTTCTGTAGAGAATGCTGAGAAATGGAGTTCTGATCTCAAATACTCCTGATGGCTGATTTGCATGTCCTGACAGTTACTTCATAGTCCCTCAACACCTTGACCAGATGCCATGAAAATGTCTGGAGCAGAGCACTGTCTTGGTACCCAAGGACACATTTTCTTCAGAGAACATTTGAGTCAAAATGTGCCTTGGAGTTCTCTTTCTCAGGACTGTGATGAATTGTCTTACCACTAAATTAACAATAATGGCTATTTATATCCATATCCTCTCTGAATTCAGAGAGAGGATTTCTACTGTGTCTTCACTCATATCATGGAGTGAAAAAGCTCAGTAAACTGTTAATTTACATTTGCCATTTCTTCTAAGACACAATGAGAAACTCCCTGGACACCAAGGTGTAAGGAAATCCTTTATGCTGACATAGGAAGGATAAATGCTTCTGCAAAGAGCAAGAATGTTCCCCAGCACAATCTGTGACCTTATTATTCAGTAATTTGCTTCCTATTGCTGTCTGCTTTGATTTCATTACATAAAGACAGACCTTCTACTTCATTTCATTCAACTGAGGTGACGTCAAGTCCTTACATCTGCTCATTTCTTCAAAACTTTACATTGTTGGGGAGAGCTGGTTTGGGGATTTCAGGGGTGGAGGACATTGGATAAAATAATGTTTTGTACTACAGACTTTTTTTTCTTGTTTTCCCATTTCAGTGCTTCAAACCACTTTGACCACAGCCCTATAACCCAAGAAAATGACTATGTCACAATTAGTTTTAGCAGTACTTGGTCTCATTAATATCTAACCGGGAGACCTTTTCAGAAGCCTTTACATTAGCAGAAGATGGGGGATATATTTGTGCCTTGGCAAATATTGCTGTTTCAGCAAATAGCATGCTTTCCCCTAAGCTACAACTGACTCCAAGTTAAAATGCACTGGAGCACAGTGTCCTTTTTCATAAACAGCTGGGTTCACCTCAAAAAACTTCTTTAATCCTATAAAAATTCTACTTTCTACTTCATATGACTACAAGGTGACACTCTTCTCTCTAGGGCTCAGCCCTTCACAGCACTCAGTGTCAAGGGAAAGGAAAAGGTACTAAGTGCTTTAGAAATCTGTCATCTTGTTTACATGTCTGAAAAGATGCAGAGTAAAAAGAGACAGGCTACAGATAAAATCAAATGTAAAATGAGTGAAATTAGGAGTGCTCCCAAAATGACCACCCAGCCTTTTCCTTTGTATAAAACCAGTGTAAGGCTAAAACATACCACCAACCATCCAAACTACAAGCTGCTTATTTTCTATCAATAAAACAACCCGACAAATTAGAGTAAGGGTGCAAATTATTTAGTCAAATTAGCAAGAAAAATCCATCTTTTTGTTCACTGCTGAGAAAAGGAAATTAAAGCTTGCCAAGAAGTTCAGGAATTAATTATAAATACGCATTTGGTTTTAATTAAAAGCCTTCATGTAAATTCTGTCTTCCTACATCCTCTATCATTATCAGTTCTGACAAAGGCACTCCAACTCAGGAAATACTTTTATGTTTTTTTTCTCTGAAAATGTGGTTTCTGCCAACAGACACAAGCATAAACTTGTCCATTTTGCAGATTATTTAGCATTATAAAGCTATCTTCTCCTTTATCCACAACCCAAAAAATACCTGATGAAAAGAAAAGAATATCCTCCTGCTCTAGAGTTATGTTGCCACCTTCTAAACTCCAGTATAGTTTACCTACATAGAATTACGTCTCTGCTGCCTACACAATGCTATTTCCCTCCCACACGTTTGATTTCAAAAGACACTGATCCATGATTGATCCTAAACTGTCCCTCCATTGCAGTGCTATCACTTTTTCTAGAGTACTCTGCTGTGACGACCTTCAGAAACAAATTAAAAAGAAAAACCAAAACAAGTAGACAATACTTAGGTGGACACCGGCCTATGAATGCAGCCTACCATTCTAATCAGAATTGCCTCAATATCTTCTTGCCCTTTTGTTTCTGCATCTTCTGTTGTCTCTACTTTAAAATCCTTCATGTCAAAGACCTTCTTCTTGCTCTAGTTCATATAACACCTACCACAAACAAGACCTTAATTTGTCACCTATTTTTTATGTGCCACCACAATACAAATAAAAAAAAAAAAAATATAGTAATGAAGTATCATAAATTAATCAGACACCTAATCTAAGCAGGGAAGATCCATACTACTTCAATTTAATTTGCATTTTAATCCTGCAACTGCGGGTGAGGTTGTGGTGTGAGGGGGTGGTATCCTTTTGTCTTATTATAAAGCTTCTGTTGTAAATGACATTGCTGTGCTATAGTAATACATTTCCTGCAAACTAGACTCATTTATCATGATTATTTGTATGTTAGGATTTTATTTTGCCATTGCATGATGATTTTAAACACAAAAAGACAGCATTTAGCTTAACTATATATAAGGATATAAATAAATCTGAATAGGAAACATGACTGTATGGTCAGTATTTGCTAAAAATACTAGTATCATGTCTAGTTATAGCCTGCTCCTCTGGAGTAGAATGAAATTTTGGATGGGACCAATCCCTTTTCCTGCAACTGTCTGGGCAGTTGTGTTGACTCAACTCCAGCTGAACAATTAAGAGGAGAACAATCTATCTAGCTGAGAACAACGTGGAATCATTTCATTGTGGGAATTTTTTTCACCACACACAGTCTGAGGTTCACATTTATTCTATTTTGTTCTTATAAATTCTTACACTTTAAAGTAGGTTCCTTATTTATTTTACAGCTAGCTCAAACATTTTTGTTCTGTGCTTACCTCTTTAGTGCAGAAAATTACATTCACCATAGCCAAGCATCTCAGAGGTCTGATAGCTGAACATAATGAACAGATTTGAAATTAAGACTAAGTGACCATGTCTAAACACAATTTAAATGAATGTGAATTGCATATGTTCTGTGTTTCCCAGGGGAAAAATCCTAAGATTTTTCTAAGTGGGGAAAAGTTTTCCACTCTGTAGAAACCCGCTCTGTTGAGCCAAAAACTATCAATAATGCTTCAACAAAAAGGTCTGATTTAGTCTTTCATGATGATTTCCCCACCCCAAAAAGAATCAAAACATAAGTTTCCCAGGGTGGGTTGGGTTACCTGTCTTTCCCACCCAGTGTTTCAGAAGAGAATTTTCTCTTTTCTTTTGATTTTTATTTCTTGTACTACTTCTGTCTCTAGCCATTCACTTCACATTGGCTGACTACATTCTTTACAAGGTTATGCAGATCTTGCAATAGTAGCTCACTGCCTGCAGTCTGGCTTTTTAGTTCTACTTCTATAATCCCATTGCCTATAATTACACTAGTTAAAAGTACCATAAGTAATTTGTTTAATTCTCCTCCTGAGAGAAGTAATAGTAAATTGTTTCACTGGCTCTTATTCAGAGAAGTTCATATAAGACAGTATTCCCTAGATTTATATTTAAGTTTGCTAATTCAATATCTGCTTGTCTGCATATCCACCACTTGCTTACTGCACATCTCCCAGGAATGATATCTGTACATACTTGACTGGAGAAGATACCATAAAACTGTAACTGCTGGAGCATAAGGTCAATAAAAAAATCAGTTACAGAAACTAAAGAATCTGCAAGCAGAAATTCTGATTGTAAAATATGCTCAGTGTATTTACCTTTACAAAATTGTTGCTGTTACAAAACAGCTCTTCCCACTTCCTTGATAAACTGAGTAATAGACCATGCCATGGCAGATAACAGAACCATTTAGAACATTAAATGATATTTAGAAATGTTACAAGCAAGGAAGAATGAAATAAGCAAACTTCTATTAATGTATCTGGAAAAGGCTTAGATTTTACTATTTGTGAATCTTGACCCCTAATCTCTAATTTCAAAATTCAGAAAAGCTGATACTTCATTTATTTCCTCCAGAATCATAATCTAGAAGGCTCCACTCTGGCACTTTTTAACTTGTTTCTAGTTCAATTTCATTTGCAACTTTCATTTGCAAAAACATAACATTAAAAAATCACAGAGGAAAAATTTAATATAGTAATCCTTAAAATACAAACAATTAAACAAATTTGGAGCCAAAGCTCAAACATGACAGTATATTAAAAAAAAAATATACTGTGAAACATAGTTGGAAAAAAATGTAAAAAATATTTGGGATAGTCATATGAAGGACAAAACAGAATCATAAAAGACAGAATGACAACATATCAGAATAATCTATTTCTCTGATATTTGTACACATACCACAATTTTGTATGTATATATGCTTTTACAAAGCTGGAAATACACAATTAAATCTATATGTGGCAGATGCAATTGCACTAAGGTATTTATGGATTGTTTGTATCTTGGTTATTTTCTCTGATATCTGACAAGTTGTGTGAAGTTAATTCCAAATCACACTTCTCTTCAATGAACACTCCAAAGTAGGCTTGTTCTGCTACCAGTTGTAGTCAGAAGTCAGCACATAGATATTAAACTTGCACAAAATGTTTTTGAGACTTTTTTCACTTTTCAATAGACTGCAACCTTCCAAATTTAAAGCAAAACAAACAAACAAACAAAGTATCTAACAGTTTAGCTATGCACATCTATATAACACATCTTAAGCATCTTAGGCACTGTATTTAGTTATTTAAGCATTAATTTAAATTTTCCAACTCCTTTGCTGTTAAGATATAGGAAAGGAGTCATGGCACTTATGAACAATACTCTGTTACCTGAGTATTCAAGTATTTGTCTCATCAAAAGTGACTTTCTCTCACACTTTCTAGAAAGGCTAGAAAAAAAGATGCTATTTCAATTGCAGTAGGACAAGTTCAGCTTCACTGTCTGCATTAGCGTGCAGCAGGACTGTATTTAAGCTAAGACATTTAAACTCTTCATTAGAAAGAAAATTCAATGTAGAAAAAGTAGCAGAATTAAATTTAATATTTCTTTTTACAGATCACAGAAAAAATGAGGCATAAATGACAGCCAAAGAGGAAGACTATGTAAGACAAAACTAAATCTGTTTTAAAAGGCTGCCATTTATTCCTTCAAAATCTATTCACCCCAGGTCTTTTGGCATTTTGTGGGTACAATCACTTTTCATCATCTACACAAATGCAGTGATGCCCAGAGGTGCACACTGTAGCACTGACTCTTAATCCACTGCCTCCTGAGCTTTCCAAGCCACCTCTCCACCCCAAGGTTTATGCAGCATCCAGACCTCTAGCTCTGAAAAGCTCTTGGATTCACCTTTCTGTGCTTGCACTCCACTTTTTTACCCTAGGTTTCTCCTCAGGCACTGAATGGCAAGATCTCACCTTCAGGGTAAAGAGCCACATGGGTTCAATTTGCATTCTGAGCTAACTGCATAACATAAAGTGGAAAAGCACTGCCTGGAGCAGTAAACAAGTTCATGAGATTGTTCAAGTCAGGTTCACCCCTGACGTGTCATTTTTGCAGTGAGACACTGGCACACCTTTTCTTCATGAATGCCATGCTGCAGCCCCTCTGGCAACATTTCTCTCACCTATTTTTACCCTTCTTATTCAAGACCACACCAAGTCCTGAGACTTTCCCATCAACATCCATTAGCCCTGGCTAAAACTGCAGTCCATGGTCCCTGGAGATGCAAGCTTGACAGGTGACCCATTTTTAATTCCTTGTCTCACCACACCTCTAGGAAGCACACCCCTGGACATCATACACCAGCTCTGCAGGTACTTTCAGGATGTGCTGAGTGCTCTTGGAGATGTTCTGCACTACTTCCTACTTTCCTATTATTTTCCTGTTTTGCGCGTTTTTGTCCCTCAGCCCCCTTCTTTCTTTCGTTATCCACTGTGATTATTAGGTTTTGTCTTTCTCCACCTCACCCTCTATTTTATTATTCTTTTTTTTAAAAAAACAGAGACATATTAAGGCTTCTAGAATGTTCTGGTTTCTCTGCAATAAATAAAAATCAATAGAAGCAGTGGCCATGAGGGACAGGGGTGCTGGCCATGAGGGACAGGGGTGCTGGCCCTGCACATCTCCTGTGGGGCAATGAGACAGGCTGTCTAATCCTGCAGTACTGTTCCTGTGCTGCCTTCTATACCCCAGGGGAGATGTGCACAGCACACTGTACCACCAGTGCCACGACTGCATCATCTCTGCTGCCACCATTTTCACCACTGCTGCTGCTATCCCAGACCCCTCTGCCCCAGAACGTGTGGAGCTGCAGCAGGACATCACTGCCCACACTGGCAGCCAGACCCACAGAAGGTGAAGGGTGGGAAGGGCTGTTTGATGGCACCAGCTGCTATTCCTGGGATAAGGACGGGCAACCTTGGGCAGATCTGCTGTGTGTTGCCAATTTCAATCTGTAAGTATGCTCTAGGGAAGTCTGGGAAGTACTGTTACAAATTACATATCAAGTTTGTACACACAAAAAACCCTCAACAAACCAAACCCCAAATATGTCAGTACTATATAATGAAGCTTCCAGATAGAAGTGGCACATTTGTCACACTGAAATAACTATTGATGCTGAGAGGGACTCCTGTAACAAAAAGCCATATGAAATAAGGCAACTTTAGAAAAGATATGAATGCAATGAATACTACTTTTTCTTCCTTATAGCTTCAGTTTGTAGTTAACTATTGTTCAATTACTGCTTCTGTAGTCATTGCTGTTAAATTTATCACATACATGCAATTTGCCATGCAGAATTTCCACATAAAGAATAAGAGAAAAACAAGACAACTTCCTTTATCTTAATTCACACAGGTAAAGAATTCTAAATATTAATAAATCTTTTCCTTAATGTAATCAATGTCTGGAGTTCTATACAGTCCTGTGGTGACAGGGATCAAAAAACAGGAAAAGCTTTAATGATTATATATTAATATGCACTTTGAGCATTATCATCGAAAGAAGGGGTCACTGGGAAGACATTGTATACCAGACCAAATATATACAATGGAGCCTTTTTAATGGTATCACTGCTTCCAAACTGCAAACATCCTATGCTAGATTTACTTACCTGGAGAAAACACTGCCCCCAGACAGACCTCACTGCTGCAGCACCTCTTAGGTGCAGAATACCACCACCACTCCTGATCTGCTCGATTTCACTTGACAAAACTAGTCAAGATGACACATGTTTGGACCTGGCTACAAATCAGAGTAGCAAAAAACCCCTCCACACCAGTGCCTCCCATTTAGTTC
Source organism: Loriculus beryllinus (assembly GCA_039877255.1). Lineage (NCBI taxonomy): Eukaryota > Metazoa > Chordata > Aves > Psittaciformes > Psittacidae > Loriculus > Loriculus beryllinus. Next base: position 3,802 of record JBCJKH010048077.1, on the reverse strand, counting down.
ATCACAAGTGTTGTACAAAAAAGTAGACCTAAGTCCAACCCAAACTTCATTGAGAGTTCAGCTAGCTTCACTCAGAGGTGACTCGCACCTCCAGAAATCTAGACATTAGTCTCTGAAATCAGTCGTTGTTCTGACTAGAAAGAAAATGTGGTTTATTCTCAGTAACTGAAAAAGTAACTGCAGAGATTAAAGAAACAGAGTTGTTAAATTCTTAGTGTAAGAATCCTGAAGGAATGTGTTCATTATGAGCTTATATGGTCACAGTAGGCAATCTGTAGCTGTTTTCTAGGATGTGCAATTCTAAATGCATTCAATTTAAACAAATTTAGCATTACTACCTCTTGGATCTTTATTGATATTAAAAGAGGTATATAAAATCTTATGGAAAAAGCAAACAATGAATGCTCCAAACCTATATAAAAAGTAAATGCTTGAATCTTTAAAGATTAAACCAACAGCATTCTCTCACATTATATTTTAGCAGAGAAACAATGTCCTCTTCAAATAAGATACCACAATCATATTTTTAAACAGTGGCAAGAGAGCAGAAAGAAAACAGCAAGGTTTGCTCTGCTCTCCAAGGACAGATATTGACATTTAAACGGAGGCTATCAAAGAGTTACGGGTGTTCACTTTAAGGTACTTTTTGCAAACTCTTTTTCAAAAATATAATCCTCTTTCAGAAGTTACCAGGTCCTTATACACAAGTCTTTTAGGTCCTGACTCAAATACCACTGAAACTGATGGCCATTGAACACTACCCTCAGGTGGAATCAAACAATTTTACTGAATTAATTAAAAAAAATTATATAAAAAAGTAATTCTCTATTTATAAAAGGATTAGAAATTTTAAAGAAAAGTTACTGTGTGAAGATACATTACTAAATTCAATCCTTTACATAATGTACCAATGTAATCCATTGTTTGGCTTAAAATCCAACAAAAGAAAATGGGTTAATTGCTATGGAGAAGGAATCAAACATTTTCATTTATGGCTAAAAAAAAAAAATAAATGCTCAGATAAATGAAGAAAGACAATTTCATTTAATTTAAGGCTGCCAGTTACACTGCAAGATTTTGTCTTTTAGAGCCTGAAGCACAGTCCAACAGCCACCCAGTTGCTATGAATTCCTTAAGCACACATTTATAACAATTGGGAGGAAAATCTTGGGGTCCAACTCTGTTTCTTCCTATTCTGACAAGCAGTGGAAATGGAAGTGTTACTTTCCATTTTGTTTTCAGCGGTTTTCTGCTTCTTTTTTTTTTTTTCCTTTTCTTTTCTAGAAGTTCAGAAGAAGCCAATAAGAACAGCTTGATCAAAAGTTTAAGACTGACAATTACAATACAACAATTTGGTGTTTCTGAATTCCTAGAGGCTGAACTAGTTCTGCCAATGATTTCTGGTAACCTGTTCTTCTACTAGGGCACAAACGTGCACTCACACACACACACTTGTCAAAAAAAAAAAAATTTATTAAAAATACCTCTGTGCTTAACTTGGCTTAAGCTGCTCAGTGCCTGTTGACATACCACTGTGGCTTGGCCTGGGTCATATTTAGCACCTAAACCCCTCCTCTGATGAATAAGATCTCAATGCATGGTCTATTACAGGGCCGTCTCAGAGGTGCAGAAGACAGGACTAGCCCAGCTCTTGCTGCCTATACCCTGGAAGATGGAGGCCCACCTGCACCATCTATTTTCAGAAACCCTTAAGTTAGTACCAGAGCTGCCATCAGTCACTGATGGAAGAAGCAGGGGCACCTCACAAGCTGGAATGAGAGAATTGCAAACCAGGGATACTTTGCCTGAGGGGTTCTTTACCTCTCATGCCAGCTGCAGCTAGCTTTAGCCCAAGCTGCAGAGAGCCAAGAGGCAGCCCAGCTTTCCTACCTGTCAGCACTGAGCGCGGTGAGGGTGAAGACAGAGACACCAACAGAGGTGAGCTGGATGGCAGGGATGAGCTTGCAGCCCACCTCCCCAAAGAGCCACTCCTCGGAGAAATACCGGGAGGCATCCACCGGCACACAGGTCACTAGCAGCAGCAGATCACCAGCAGCAAGGCTGGAGATGAAAATGTTAGGCACACTCCTCATGGCGCTGTTGGAGATGAAGATCTTCATGAGGGTGACGTTGCCCAGCAAGCCCATGGTGATGATGAGCAGGTAAAGTGAAGGGATCACACAGCGGACGATAAACATGGCTGTGCCCCTGCCTGGGGACTGCAGGGCTGTGTCTGGCACCATCTGCGTGCTCCCATTGCCCCCGTGGGGCATCGCTGGGAACCCAGGCAGCAGCTCTGCCTCCATTCTCCAAGCGTCAGGCAGACTGAGAGGTCTCCAGTGCAAAATGCAGTGGGAGCCACGGGAAACATTCACGTCTGTGCAAGTCAACCAACTTTCTCCCCCTTCCCTCCTGCCTTTCTTCTTCCTCCCCCTCTTCCTCTGCCGAGTTTTCTCCCCTCACAAATGCATAGGAAGGCAGCACTGCCCGCCGGCGCAGTGCGGAGGTTAAAATTCCCGCGCCGCTCCCCTTCAGCTCTTTGGATGAGCCCTCTCCCGGACGAGCAGGAGGGCGCGATGCTGCGCCTCGGGGGCAGCCACCGCCATGCGGACAGGAGCGGACAGGAGCGGACAGGAGCGCGGCCGACCCAAGCGGAAAGGGGGCTGGGGCCGGCGCTGTCCAGCGGCGCCGGTGCTGCTCGCCCCACGGCTGCGGAGCCGGAGCAGGGGGCGAGGCGCAGACCCAGCCAGCTCCTTACTCCGCAGCTCGGATTTATACCTCGCGCTGGGAGGAGCCGCCCCGCCTCTCCTCAGGCAACCGCTTGTGCCCTCGCCCCCAGTCCCGAGGCGCCGAGGCGGATCTTGCGCGGAGGCGATACGCGGATCTCGTCGCCGCTGCCGGCACCCCACAGGGTCCCATGCCTGAGAGCGGGGGGGTCGGGAGGGAGCTCTCCCGCCGCCGCTGCCCTCCTCACGCAGTCCCCCCAGAGGGGCTGTCCGGCACAGGGGAGAGCTGCCCGCCACGTCGGGCGAAGGTGGGATCGCCTCCGGGATATCTGCCTTCCAGCATCTTACCCAGATGAAACCACCGCGGTTTGAAGTGCAGAGTGACGGGAATGAGATGAAGAGATTTTACTGCTGTCATCCAGCTGTGGGTTCTGAATAGATCCTACTCAAAGACATTGGCTGCCTTTAAAGTTTGAAGGATTGACTTGCTGTGTTTCACATGAACCTTGACTACAGAAATGGGGACACAGTTGATGTGTTTTATGTACAACTTATTTTGCAAACAGTGCAACACAGTGGAAAATAACCACTGTCCGCCTCTACAAAATGCAGCATCTGTCCCTAGTGTTTCTTGCTTTTCACTGAGGTATTATCTTTTACTTTCTAGTGTCTGCACATGTATAGGCTTTCCAAACAGCTCCCTCTGTTTCCAGCAGAAGCCATGAATGTAGGAAGCACTGCAATTATTCTGAAAGAGGAGCAGACCTACCAGAGTGAAGTTCTTTCCCTCCCTCTTCTCCAAAGGGAAGATATATGAGCTTGCAGTGAATTTGCTTGTTCTTCTTATTAAAACAGCTCTCTTGAGGCCCTACAGGCTTATGACAGATGTATGGAGAAAGCAAATGAATGCCAAGGACTTGCTGAAGTGGGAGAAAGAATCTGATCACTGAAATGCCAGAAACAAAGCATGTCACATGTGCAGTAAGAAGTAGCCTGTCCATGATGTAGGAATTAAATTTAAGACATCAGCAATTTATCTTAAATAACCTTTTACTATCCAACAGGAAATATTATAG
>JBCJKH010048075.1:0-21849 GCA_039877255.1 Loriculus beryllinus | reverse complement strand
GTCCCTGCTTATGGCAGGGGGGTTGGAACTGGATGATCCTAAGGTCCTTTCCAACCCTAACTATTCTATGATTCTATAAATTATGCCTAGACCAAGTGCTTTGCAGTGGAAATTCAAGGAGAGCATGTTCAATAGATAAGATCTTATTGTCATTTTTTTAACACCTTTCATTTTTGGAGGAATGTTTTTTAGTTGTCAAAGAAAACCTATTTATGCTCGGATTAGGAAAATACACCCTTTGTGCAGGATGTACTAAAAGGGTTTTTGTAACACTGTTAGTTTTGGATAGTTCATGTTTCTACCCTTCACATAGCCAAAACAAACAGGGGAAATGAACTTTGCACAATAATACTATTGTTAAACTCTTATTAAGGCAAACTCCATCTTGTGGTGGCTTTTTTGTAGCAGACTGGTTTACTCTTGGGGTTTTGGGTAATCTGTTTTGTATTTGAAATTGCAGAATCTGACACAGAGTCCAAGAAATGTGATACTCACTTGAGCATTGGCAAGCCAGTTGTAAGTATTATCCTTAAAATACCATTATTTTCTGAGCATATACTTCCTATAAAATAACATGTCTTTTTGATCTCTTTCTTTTTTTCTTAATGGTTTATTTTTTTTAATAGAGAAAACGTATTTTAGTTATCAGACTTTATAGCTGGGAAAGGGCAACCATGCTATGGAAACTCACTATTTCTCAACATTCTGAAACAGTCTGTCTGCCTCAGTTTCCCAGTCTGTAAGCCAAGTTGTCAAGTGTATGTAAGGGCTTTAGTACCAAGCATACCCAGGGCCTACTAACCTCATGGAAGTCCGTCCACTCTTGGAACCATTCTTCATTCAGGATAGAGGATTTAAGAATATTGGGAATAGAGTTTACAAAAATAGATCATTTTTTATGCGATGCTTAGAAGTTGGAGCAAATATTTAAGTATTTACATACTTAATTCAGGAAGCTGGAGTCTGGTGAATTTAAATGCCTAAAGGCTAAAGCTGCACTGATATTTTTGATCTTGAGCAGGCTTAATGAATTCTTCTTTGCGTTATCTATACAGTAAGCACAGGTTGTTCTTTTCCTTCAGCTTTCTAGCTCTTTGTTTATAGCAGTTTTATTGCTGTTTCTGACATCTGTACTTAATGCTAACAGAAGGCTGTGTTGACCTCGTCAGAGAAAATTTGAAGTGAGCAGTAAGAAATTTAAACCAAAAGCTTTAGCTGTGAACATTAAAATCAGAGCCTCTTGCAATCCTTTAGCTTAGTGGTTAAATATGTGATGGAGTTGTCACAGAGTAGGGAAGTTAGGCTATCTGAATGCCTAGTTATATAGATCTGATGTCAGTGTTCAAGACTCCTAAATCTGACAGTTTTGCTCCAAATGAGTGATGAAAGCAGTGCAGGTGAAATAGAAAGTTTCTCTTCTTGCACTGAGATAATGTCATGTGTTTGTACATTTGTTTAGTGTTTGAAGGGAAATCCTTTAATATGATTATTTTAGAAATTAAAAGAGGAAATAATTTACGTTTGAATAATGACTCAGTATTTCTGCTACAAAGGTAAAGAATTCCTCCAGTGAGGAACTTCATAGGCAAACTAGCGACACCATGTTATTGACTAATATACCTTTTATTGCAGAAAGCAAACTTACTTGCATTATTTATGCTTTTAATAGGTTTCTGATATACAAGCAAGATCAGCCGTTCTGTCCTGGAATCTCCCAGTTAGTTCACAGAATGGAGAGAGCCATAGTCATAGTCCAGCAGCATTTACATTTGAAGTAGCAATATCCAACAGTGGTAAAAATGGAAAATTTAAATCTGTCTATGTGTAAGTTTAGTTTCTTCCTTTAAGCACAATACCGATGTTTAAAACCATTAACCCATCAGCAATCTCTCTATCAGGAGCTGTTTGTTGACTTGCAGACCTACCCTACTTCACGTGAAATAAATTTTAAGTAATATCACTAAGAGTTACATGGACATGGGAAACGTGAAAATTAAATGTGCGCTACATGGTTTTGCTTTCAATAAGCTTTTATCCTTTGAAGTGTAAGTAAGAGCTGTAATTCTTTTCTATTTTATTTTTTCCCCTTTTTACAGTGGGGAAGAATTAACAATTACACTTCCCGATCTCAGACCAGCAACTGATTATCATGCCAGGTACGTTACTTGGAGTTAAATACTTCCTGCTTTGGTTTAGTATGTTAAATACCGAATTATTGTGGCTTCATGGAAAAAGGGTGATCACAAAGAATTTGAGGAATATTCTGCAAAAATGCCATAGCTACGGACACTGCTGTTGCTATCAAAATTCCCACTTACCTTCTACTTTCATGGAAATGTCACCTCATTTTCTTCCCTACTGTCTTTTCTGTCTCTTTGTGTTTCTCAAATACAAACTTTTAAGTTACCCTCTGCTGGTATTTTTTAGAACAAGATTGAACTCAATGAAAGAGATTTGTTGTAGGCTGAAGGCAGCAGTAAATAAAATAAGCTAGCTGTGAGCAGGGATTTGTAAGTCTGACTTATCAGCTTGATTTATAAAACTGCTTCTCTAAACTGCAAGTTTCTGTAGCAGTGCAAGAAAGGAAGTGGAAGCTGGTTGAAACAGGCTGTGTTACAAGGGAACAAGACGTGACATTCAAGAAATGCCACACAGCAAATAAGTGTTCCTGGAGAGGTGTTTAACTGGTTGGGGAAAAGACAAGCTTGTTAAACAAGCAGAACACTGTGATCCAGCAGCAGAAATGAGCCTCAGTGCTTGAATACGGGAGGAAAACAGTTCTAAGACTTACTGAAGCCAACTCCTATTAAACTGCAGAAATTTTGTGAGTGTGTTAAATACTCAGCACAGCTCCACTTGCACAGCGTAGTGTAGTGTGGGTTTAGTTCATGATGTTGCTTTCTGTAGTGGCCAACTTTCTTCTACCTACAACTCATTTGATCAGACAGACAGTATTTCTGAAGAATTAGTCAAGTCATTGCTTTTCAAAAACAACCATAAATGAGCACAACTGTTCTAGAAATTCTGTACCATTTAAGCAATCAAACACTGATAAACATGAGTTTATTGCCTGAACAGCTGATTGAGTCTGGTTTAGTATCCGTACTCTTGCACAAGTGTTGATTTGAATGTCAAGGTCTTTTTAGCGAAAGATTCATTTCAAGTCAGATATTCTGTTACCATTTGGTTACCTTTGCTTATAGTTTTCATCATGCCTCCACATGTATTTCTTCACTCACATATCTCCAATGAAAGAGGTGGTAATTGTAAAGTAAATGAAGGATGCCAAATGGAGTGTTCAAATCAGTAAGTGTACCTGTGTGAGCTCCATCACTCTACTCTGTCAGCATGGCCCATTCTCCTTGAAGGTAGAATGGATAGTAATGTTTCTTATCATGTGGGCATTCAGTAGTAGACCCTGCAGCGACATCATTAACTGAATTTTTGTTGTTTCTCCCTGAATGAAAGGGCATAAAACTGTCTTTCAGAATCAGTGATCTGAAAGAAGAGTGATTGGGCACTTGTTTCCTATGAGCAGGCTGGTCTTCGTGGCTGTAACCACTGCTGGAATTAAACGTGTTTCTAAAGCTGACAATTCTTCCCTTAAGCTGTCAGGTGCTGATGCAACAGCAACATAATTAATTGTCCTTTGTTCAGAGTTTCAGCAACCAGCAGTTCCATAAAAGAATCCATTTCAGAATTAGTGAGTTTTACTACAGAAAGTTGTGAGCCAGACTGTCCAGCTGCACCGAAGCTGATCAACAGAACCAAAAACAGCCTGAGCTTGCAGTGGAAGGTAAGAAGTCTGATATAGTCACCCGTGGTATGTTTAAATTAGCTTGGTCAATGATTAGTGTGTACTTTAGGTGTTGGCTTTTAAGTTGTGCAGTGAAGACTGATAGTAAATCATGTTTCTTCCTCTTTCAACGTTTAGTTTCTTGCCTGCCTCTAGCGTGATAGAGTCGGTAGCAGGTCTTTCCCAGTATGAACTATTCAGTAGGAAAGTTCTCTTCTGAACCAGCAGCAGAGGAAAGAACAGAGCATTTATTTCTTTCCTTGGGGTTCCTGGATAATAAATAGGTACAACTTAATGTTATAATTCAGAGTTCTCCAGTTATTCTGACCCATTCGGAGTAACATAATTTGGCTCGCTTGTGGATTGAAGTTTAATAATCTGACTTTTGGATCTATACAGTGCCTGTGAAGACTTGTTGACAACTCTTTTCTTGTCTTTTTGTGTTTTTCTTATGGCTGTATTGGAAAATGGCTTATACCTAAAGGACTTTAACCAGTTAAATCATTTGTATAACCTGTACTTACAAAGTGAAGGAAGTTCCCAATTCACATGTCATATCAGGCATAAATGTTGCTTGCCTGAATGCTTAACGTTGCTCAGGCAGCTGGTGAGCATCCAGTGCAAGGACACAAGGAAAAATTTATAGGAATCTCATTCATGTTATTCATAAAATAAAACTATTCATGAGTTTAATATTAAATATCAAATTAATTAATAAACTGTCAGAATTAATAGAAGTAGTATAGCAGCATGGAAAGCCATCAGGAGCAAGGAATTAAACTAGTTAAAATAGCAGCTATTTTTTGTCCTTTCTATCTTCCTTTATGGAATAGATGTACCTGTGCCCCCAGTAGAATTTCAGATTATCACAAGTGTGTGTGAAGAGGAGGGCTGTTCTCTGGGCCTGCTGCAGATTCTTCTGAGCTCTATGCTAAATGTTTTGTTCAAAAAGGCAGTTGGAGTATGTTATGTTACATTGTTGAAATGTTTTGGGTTTGGTTTTTTTTTTAATGTGAAATAATACTTATAAGAGTACAACCATTTGATTTTAACTTTTGTCATTGTTTCTTTTTTTTATAGTCTTCAAATGACAATGGTTCCAAAATAACTAATTTTCTTTTAGAATGGGATGAGGTAAGATCTTTTCTAGTACCAAAAAAAAATCATAATGACATCTGTCGACCAATTATACTTAAAAATACTTTTTGCTTAGGTACATCAGCTATTTTCAGAGCAACTGTCCAGACAGTTTTAAAGGGACAAACCAATTAAAAAGCTTGAATGAAATTACTAGTGTGGCAGCATCTCCAGTAGACATTCCATTCAGATCCTCTAGGAGGACAGTGTAAAGATTCCTCATTTGATTCCTGTCGTTCAGAGCATCATTAATTCCTGTGCTCTGTTGAAATGGATGAGCATCTGGCTTGTTGCTGTCACAAATATTACTCAGCTTTCAAAGTTCTTATTGAAATGGATTACGTGATAAAATCAGAAATGTGTTTTGTTTTCAATCATTTATTACCATTTTGTCAAATTGCAATGCCACTAAATCAACAGAGATCTCAATCAAAATGTGGGTTTATTATAGAGAATGCTCAGGATTATGAGCAGCATAATCTGTATGACCATGACATGATCTTTGGATCTTCTTTAGGCTTACTCATTTTTGTTAACTGTTAGTGAAATGAAGTTTAGGACAGTTCAGAGTGAAGAAGTCGACCTCGGCAGGCAGCATGCAGTCCTCATGCAAAAACTGACTTGAGTTGTTCTCACTTCTTTACAGGGGAAGAATGGACCCTTCAAAGAATGCTACTACGGCCACCTGAAGCAGTATAAACTTACCAAACTCTCTCCTTCCACAAAATATTCGCTCAGATTAGCTGCTAAAAATGATATTGGAATGAGGTAACGAACACAACATAGCAAATAAATTATTTTCTCATCAGTTTGGTGTGCTGTTATTAGCATTTTAATTTTATTTTGTATTTGTGCAGTGGGTTCAGCGAGACAGTGACGTACTACACAGCAGGGATTGTCCCACCAGCCCCAGCACCCCCCGTGCTTGTTGAGGCAGGAGTGACCTGGCTGTCAGTGAGGTGGAGCCCACCTAGCGGGGTGTCTTCAGATGACTCCCTCACTTACAGTTTAGACATGGAAGAGGAAGGTTCTGTAAGTGCTGGGGTTTGTTGTACGTGTAAAAGCTTCATACGCAGTAGTGCTTAAATAAGCTATTTTATTTTCTAATAACATGCTGCAAAATAACTGCAGCCATTTGCATGTACTTATGAAACAAAGATAGAAATGTGATTGACTTGTTCTAGTTCTTGTTTTATTGTGGAAAATTTGTGACTCCATATGTTCTTATTTTCCCTCCTTTACAGGGTTATGGTTTCCAGCCACAGTACAATGGAGATGAGCTCTCATGCACTTTAAGGAATCTTAGGAGGAGTACATCCTATAAGTTTAGGGTTTGTACTAAATTTTATTTCTAATTTAATTATGGCTATGTGCTTTTCTGGAGTTCAGCAGCTGGAGTATACTGCTAAGACACTTTTGTAGAGACAGCAGAAAACTACCTGCAGTACCTTTATAATAGGTATTATTATCATAGGTTGTTATAATAGGGTTTGCTGAAATTCTAATGCAAATCAAATTTTTTGCGCTTGCTAATTTTGTTTTCTTTTAAATTGCTATCTTTTCCTTGGATTGTGGCTTTGTTATTACTCACAGAATACTTTTGTAAATCAGCAGGCTATTACTTGCCATGTAATAAAGCATTTATCCTATATTCTGATCATTCCTGAAACAGCTCTTTGCCTACAACAGCGAAGGAAAAAGTAGTCCCAGTGAGGTGGTAGAACACAGCACTAACCCTGACAAACCAGGACCACCGAGTAAACCCACTGTAAAGGGCAAGATCCATTCGCACAGCGTGAAGGTTGCATGGGGTAGGTTACCTTTTGTTCTTGTTGTCTTTGAGAGCTGCTTACCTATGTACAGTCACTCAGCAGATTTAAAGCGAGGGGCAAACTCAAGGTAATCATTTGTCTCTGCAGATAGCATTACTGCAGGAGAACACTTTGCGTTACCAAAACCATTGCAACTTGGTTTGGTTTGGGGCTATAGGACAAAAGTAGTGCTTTTCTTTATTCAGTTTAAAGAAGCAGTCAATGCTGTCGTAACATCCTCAGGTGTAATGGCATCTGGATTTACTGCGATGCATAAATAGTACCTGTGTTCTCTTAAAAAAATGAGACAGTACCTGAAACTGGCAGTATTTTCCTAGTTACTCTTTGGCATAATCACAATTAATAAAAGAAAAACCCTGTTGTTCCAGAAAATGTATTGTGAATATCTAAGGATGCTGTTTTCTGCTTCTGTTTGAATTGAGTTTTCTATGTGCATATATTCTGCAGTGAATGAATGTTCTCTGAAAAAGCTGATGAGATAATGCATTGGGTTTGAATCTTCTATAATTTATTGTAAGGTGCTGATTTCTTTCAGAACCACCTAAAGATAATGGAGGATCAGACATTTCTAAATACTTTTTGGAAATCTCAGAACCATCAGTTGGTAAGCAATCATCTTTAGGTGCTAATTCAGCTTGTGTGCCAGTTCAGTGTGCTGATTCATTGCTCTGGCTGTCATTGTTGTGTTTTCGTGCATGTGTATTGGCCTGTACATGTTCTCTGCATAACTGATCATTCAAAGTTGACTACCTTAGTAGCTGAGTGAGAGAATTTCCACACATTTGTTGTTTTGGGGTTTTTTTTGCACAAGTTTTATAGTGGAAAGCATTTTCTTTCTTTCCTCAGGGACCAAATGGGACACCATATACAGCGGTTCCCAGCGAGAACACGTGTGTGATCATCTCAAGCCTGGCACCTCATACAGAATGAGAGTGTACTGTGTCAGTAAAGGTGGTGAAAGCCAGGTGAGAGAAAAGAGAATTAATTTGCTTCTGCAAGCCATTTCTCTTCATGTTGTAGTGAAATGTTTTGTGTTTCCACTCTAAACCACTGTGCATTACTGCCAGGCTTCTGATGTTACATCTGTCACAACGTCAGCTATTCCTCCTGGACCTTGTCACGCTCCATGCCTGGCAGGCAAAGCTAAGCCCAAGGAAATCACTTTACAGTGGGGTAAGCTGCAGTGTCCTAAGCAAATTACTTTTCTGATTCTGAAAGTTATAACACAGTGAAAAATCTGTAGAAGGGAGGGGGTGAGGGAGTTGTTTAAAATAAAACCATATGGATGTAATCTATGTACTTACTTGTGTGGAGGTTTTAGGGGCTTTTGGGTTTTTTAAGACCACCTCTGGTTTGGGAATGCATCCATGTGCAACAATATGGTGAGATTTAAGCAGGCATAAAGGTCTTCCAGTAAGAGCACTTTGACTTTCTCATCACTGAGACCTGCTCAGCAATTTAAAAACCAACCTTCTTTCTCTTACATCTGTCTCAGTAAAGGAGATAATCAAAATTTAATGAAGATACACTGGGTTTTGAGGGAAACATGATTAGTCTTAAACTGATCTGTCAGTATCTGGGGGGAAGAAGGCAAGCTTCATGAAGTGTTTGTGCTCAGATACACAATACAAGCCTCTACTCTAAGGTCTAGAATTCACCTGGCTCAACTTTTAGCTTGAGGGGGCTGATTAGAAACAATTTAAAAGTGCTTTGTGTAATTAATAGGGGAAAAAATACATCTTTTTATTTTGTAGGCCCACCATCTGTAGATGGAGGTTCCAACATTACAGAATATATTGTGGAGATGGCAAACTCTGAACAGGATGAACACAGACAAGTGTATCAGGGTCCAGCATCTGAATGTGTAGTAAGCAATCTGCTTCCAGGGAGAACCTACTGCTTCTGGATCCGAGCAGCAAATAAAGTTGGGGTAACCAGTGTGCTAATGAAATCAAATGGGTTTTTTACACAAGAGATAGTAATGATACTATTGTCTTACAGGCCTGATGATATTTTGTGGCTTCTGTTGAAGGTGCAAAATTTCTTACAGCATAAAAAGTTAGATTTAAAGAAGATTCAATAAATGAGGGCTGAAGGAAGGACTGAATGTCCCTGGCTAAGGGGACGTTCACTGTGTTGTGTTTCTGTTGTTGTTTACTGGATTACTGTTGGAACCCAAGGTAACTAGTCCAAAGTTAGAGCTGGATGTTCTCTTACTACTTTTAGTCATTTCTTTGACTGCAGTGTCCGTCCTACACTTCTGGCTGCAAATAACCACTTCATGTTTGTGCCTTAAGAAATTGCCCTGGTTTACAATTAGCATTGGCTCTGCAGGTTGGTGGTGTGGGAAGAGCATTGTGTGGAGAGGGGTGTGTTCAAATAATACCAGGTTTTAAAAGAGGTTGGGATAAATGTTGGGTGCATAAAAGTCTTTCTGAAACAGTACCCAGCTGCTTCTGGAAATCAGATCCTGACTACAGGGGAAGGCGAGTTACAAAACTGTAGCGGTGGGAGGATTACAGATATCCTGTAGGCACAGGGCCAGTTTATAGAGTAAACTAATTGAAAGGAGTCTTAAACAGTGCTGTGAAACCGAACACCGAGCTCTTCTATTTATTTCCCTATCAAGTTAAAAATAATCTGTTTTCTCCAGCTGATACACTTGCACATCAGTTTTTGCTCTACTGCTGTTGCTGTATTCATGCAGTTGTATTTCCCTGCAGTTTGGCCCTCACTCTGACAAAGCAGAGATCTGTACTGCTCCGGGACCTCCTGATCAGTGTTGCAAACCCCTGATAACTTGTAAAAGTGCGACTTGTGCTGTAGTTTCATGGGAGGTAGGTGTTAAAGACTTTTAGTAATACACAAATTCGGGTTTGGCTTTTAGAATTGTACTGACAATTCTAGCTGAAGCTCAGGTTTCAACCCCAGAGCTTCTCTTCCAGTGTCTCTGTGCAGCATACCAGAGATCACACTTAACTGGTGAGCATGTGTACATGCAGTAGGTGAAAGGAAATATATTGCTTAAACCCACAGAGCCCTGTGTGCAATGGTGCAGAAATCAGTGAATACCGACTGGAATGGGGACAAGTGGAAGGGTCCATGCACATCCTCTACACTGGCCCTGGCCAGAGCTATGAAGTAAAAGGTCTCACACCTGCAACCACGTATTACTGCAGAGTACAGGTATGAAAAGCCTTCTGTTACATGCTACTAAGCAAACAAACAAGTACAGTCAATTTGAAGACAAACTTGCGGTGCATAAAATCATGTCACCTACTAGTGCAGCATATAAGGTAATTGGTGAAAACACTTCCCCTTCTCCCTCAGTCCCTCCTGACTACACATATCTAGAAAAGAGGTTTAGATGTAGTGTTGCATTAGCAACCAGCCATTTTGCCGTGTTTACATTTTATCTGGGAGATTTTCCATTCTCTTCCAAATTACTTTGAACACGTGCAAAAGGAAAACCATATCTGATTAGAAACAAGTAGGCTCACTAAACAACACGCGCTCTCCCTTTCAGGCTGTGAATGCTGCCGGAGTAGGGTTGTTTGGCGAGACTGGTGTGGTGACAAGCCCTGCATCGGTGCCTGCAGTAGTGTCAGTGCTGCACTTACTTGAAGAAGATCAAATGGAAATTTCTCTTCCTTTATCAACGTGCCTTGCAATTCAATGGGAAGAACCGTGTTGTCATGGGTCAGAGATCACTGGATACAATATAGAATATGGGGAGAAGCAGCTTGTAACTGTGGGAAGAAACACAAGCCATGTTCTTGAGAATCTGCTGCCTGACACTCTTTACAGGTAATGATCATTTCAGTCAGAAACTGTGCTTGTAGGATTTTCAGTCAACAGCTTTGAGGACAGTGTTTTAATTTTTTAGAGCAAGTTTTCATTTGCCTTTTAGACCATTTGCTTAACTCACTGCAACACAAGGAGGCAAATAAAATAAAGTTCTCATATCCAGACTCAGACCATGGGGGTTTAGTGGCAAGAGTTAAGATTGCTACATTAAAATGAACACACTGTCTCAAAGCCAAGGCTTTCTTCTAAATCTTCTGGGTTTAGAATTCTTAATTCTGAAGCAATGTGTACAGTGGGATCTCACCAGAAGAAGATGAACATGTGGGTAAGAGCCAAGTAGCTATTTCTATTTTACATGCGCAGGTCGGGTTGTGGATCTTCAGTGTCAGTAGGAGGCAGAGAGCTCAGGTTAACAGGGAGGACTTGTGTGCTTTGCTTGATGAACAGAGTAAATCTGAACAATGCTGAGAAACACTGAAGCTTCATTATGTTGAAAACGCTGTTGACTCGTTTGGAAGTAGATTATTTTTACACTTATTTTCTAACTGCATTTTAATTGTGTTATTGTTTGTAGTTTTTAACTCTTGCTTTATTACCTAGCATTTTTTTCAGGACCTCAGTAGATTAACCATATAGCTGCTTTCTCACATTTCTAGAATCAGAATACAGGCCATAAACAGCTTTGGAGTTGGTCCTTTCAGTCATTCCATTAAAGCCAAAACAAAGCCACTACCTCCTGACCCTCCTCACCTGGAATGTGTGGTCTTCAGCTACCAGAGCCTTAAACTGAAATGGGGTGAAGGTCCTAGCAGAGCTTTAATTACCAATCCTACCCAGTTCAACCTGCAGATGGAGGACAGGTTTGGCAGGTAAGATAAACACAGCTCTACAACCTGTTGCTTTACAGCTTCAGATCAAGTTTATAAGACGTTTTAAGTATTCATCTTTCTGTTTGTGCTAGGAAGTCATTTGGGCTCAGTTTGCCTTTCTGCGTCCCACCTT
Organism: Loriculus beryllinus; assembly: GCA_039877255.1. Taxonomy (NCBI): domain Eukaryota; kingdom Metazoa; phylum Chordata; class Aves; order Psittaciformes; family Psittacidae; genus Loriculus; species Loriculus beryllinus. The sequence continues at coordinate 10,275 of JBCJKH010048075.1, read as the reverse complement.
TCCACCAGAAATGCTGTTAATAGCTGTTGCACTGTTATTTACTAGTGAACAGCAAATACAGTTCCTGTTTAAACAGTAATATCTTACCATCTTCCTGTGTTGCCAGGGTTTTTTATTCTTTGGAGACTTTAAAATGAAGTCCAGTTTGTGCATGAGGAACCTGGGCTTGACGGCTGCTCTTTAACTTGAGATTATAATTTATCTCATATACCAAGGGTTATTCTCTTGATTCAAATGCACAGTTTGGTCACGTAGCTCCAGTGGTAGCCTGTGTAGCTCAGTGCCTTGACAGGCTGTGACTGCTTCGTGACTGAAAATTAAGACTTCCACCAGTACAAATGGTGAGCAATGCTGATGTAATGTACAGTGTGAGCTGTTGATGACAGCAGCAGAGGTCAGTGCCTGACGTTCATCGTGAGCATGTGTAGAAAGCCAGGGCAGCTGGAATGTGTTGTCACAAATCTGTGATTACCAGAATAATGCTGATTTTCTTATTGTGTTTCTCATGCAGGTTTGTCACTGTTTATAATGGCCCTTGTCATACATACAAGGTACAGCGACTCAGTGAATCCACTACGTACTATTTTAAAATCCAGGCATATAATGATGCTGGAGAGGGAGGGTTTTCTGAAGTTTACGCTTTCACTACAACTAAGTCTCCACCTGCATCTCTTAAAGGTGAGCTTACAGTGCACTAGGAACTTCCACAAGCTGTTTGAGTGCTAAACTGAGCTGCATCCGGACTCTCTTCCTAGCTCAGTGTCTTTCCAGGGCCTTTGTGGGGCAGAGAACAGAAACTAGCTGTGGTGGGCTTTGTCTTTGCTCTCTCTCAGTGTGGGCTGTGGCTCTTCTACCACAGCAGTGAGGATTTCTTCTACCCTTTTGCAACTGGAAAGTCATTTTTCGGAGATAGCTATCATTTGATGTAACTTACAACAGCATGTGGGCAAATGAGAACTCCTTTGATCTTTCACTTTCTAATGTGAACATAAAGATTATCATTAGAGAAAATCACTCTGAAGATGAGAATAGCAGTTACCTGCAGGAAAATCAGTTGACTCAACCATGCTTATAACATGAAACTTCAGCTCTGGACGTACCCAGGCCATATATATGCTGATTGCTCTGGTGACCTGAAAGTGCTTGCTCATCTGTTCAAGTGTTAAACATCAGCAGCTCAAAAAGACAGACAGGTTTAACCTGCAGATGTTACGATGATCGTTTTTTACAGCAAAGAAAAAGAACGAAATCTTAAGTGCTTAAAATTATTTTAATGACAGTTCCTTGTCAGTACTGAAACCAATTCCCTTTGCTACATCAACTGTGAAAATGAATCACAGTGATAATTGGTGGTTTTAGACCTTTTCTTCTGCTGGAAAAAGCTAGAACATCTGTAGAGACCATTGTTCTCTCTTTCTGAAATACCAACAAATCACTGTTTTTTTTCCAGCACCCAAAGCAAATCAGCTGGAAGAAAACACTTACGAAATCACATGGGAACCTTTACAGCCGATGAAAGGAGATTCCATTGTTTACGTCCTTCAGCTCGCTGCTGGGAGAGAGTTTGATCAGGTACCTTTCGTTTCACAGAATGAAATTCCTTTACTTTGAAAAAGTATTGGAAAAGAAGATGTCTGTATGCCAAGGTTGAATTTCTCTTTGTTGATGGTGACAGCGGGGATACTTCTCATTTCAGCAGGGGACTCAGCTCACAGTCCTGCTGTTAGGCTGCTTGTTTCATGTGTTGGTCAGTTCCTCTTGCTGAGACACTTAAGTTCAGGATGGGTCTGAACAGCTTTCAGCATCAGGTCCTGCTATTCCACCTCTTTGTGTCATTGAAGGTTACCCCACATTAAAGATCACAGAGTTCCATTTCTGTGTTGACGCTTTCTTTGCAAGTGGCTGCAAAGGCAGGCGGGGGAGGCCCTGGAAGGGCTCATGGTCTAGAAGCAGGCTAACGCCAGGTTATCCTGTTCTCCCAGCAGTTCTTCTGGTGCTTTTGATTCTTAAATCCCTTGATCTGTGGCATTGCTGCCTCTTCCAGTCATAGATAGCACTTGCCCCACACCTCGGGAGAGCTGAGAACAATACTGTGCAGACCAAGTTTTTTCTGAGCTCCACTATCCAGGTGTGTCAGCGTTGGGCTCAGCAGGAAGCTTTGGATTGTTCACAAGGAAACAACTCTCAAATTCAAGTTGTCTCGAAGAGAACAGCTTCAGGCAGTGTCCAGCACTGCATGTGCCTGTGAAATGGAATAGAAGGTATTGTTTGTAAGATGGACCCGTGTAATGCAGTTCTCCCTCTTCTTCTGACCAGGTGTACAAGGGACCAGAGACCTCCTTCCGTCTCTCAAACTTGCAGACAAACTGTGAATATCGGATCAGAGTCTGCGCCGGCCGCCAGTCCCAAGACTCTACCGGCTCTCAAGAACTGTATGGACCTTACAGCCCCAGTACGGTGTTCTCATCTCAGAAACAGGAGCTGGTTCCACAGGGTGCTGACCTGATGACGGAGTTGGCAGAGACTAAGAAGACGTTACGTGAAGAGCGCTTCATCGCCATCGTTCTTCTCTGCGGATTCGCAGTGGTTGCTATTTTATTTGCTGTTGTGATTCAGTACTTTGTAATCAAGTAGATGAGAGCCTATGCAGTACTCAGCTTTTTGTACAGAAGCTATTTCGGGTATTTATGGTTAGTTCTAATTAAAATCTTAGCTGGAAACGTATCGTTATATGCGTTTCCACTTTTGCTGCTGGCTAACAGTGAGGCTGGGTTGGCAGATCCTTTCCAAATACTGAACGCAGATTTCTTGTAGAAAGGGTAATCCTGGGTCCTCTGTAATCAGGGTGAGCTGTTGATAAAACAGCACAACAAACTGCCTTACTGCACACACCAGTGTGTACACTCTCTTCCTCTCTCCCAGTTCAAAGTGGGGCCCTCTGGCCAGTGGGAGAGCAGGTGGCATTGGTAGAACCAGTCCTTTTCCAGTACAACCAGAGCAGCGGCAGTCGATCCGCAGTGTTTAATCGGGTATAGTCGTAGTTTGGTATACCTGAAATACAGCAGCACAAATGCTTAAGCTTAGAGCAGTTCTGTATTGCAGATCATTACTAGAGCATACCACATTTAATATACCGTAGAAGGAAAGCAGAGTATTGACTTAGTGATATTACTACTTTACAGTTACTTTAATATTTTGGATTCTGTAGTAATCATTTCAAGTGTTCACGTAGAGGGTGCCGGCGTTTTTAAGAGTTTTAAATCCAACTGCTAGACAAAAGGTTAGCAGGACGTGATGTACGTTTCAGGTGCAGCATTGCAGAAGAGGCCCCTTTTGTATCATACATTTCGGAACGAAATGCTTTCTGCTGTTGGTGAAGCAGCTCTTGGCCCAATCCACATTTCACTCTCAGTGCCTGAGAGAAGAGTAATTTCCTGTGCTTCTGATTAAATCTCCACAGTGGTTTCAGAAAAGCACAGGTGTTGTCTTTAAGGAGAAAGAGTGCATTTATGATAAATGTAACACTATTTGGCTCAAACTGAGCAAATGTTTTTGTACTATTATTAACCTAAAAATAAAAAGTTCAAACTGCTTTTGGATGCCCTTCTCACTTAATCTGGATGATCAAACTGTACCTGAAAGAACTTTTTTTAGATAACATTTCTATGATGTTTTAAAGGACTTGCTATCCCAGGGGTAGCAGCTTCACATTCCATGGTTTTCTAGATGGGAATGTTCAGCCTGCCGTGAGCTTTTTGGAAACTCGTCCTGCTTGTCTGGGGGATATGTATTTTGTGGACACTGTGCACTACAAATGACTGTTGTTAAATCTGCTCACGAGTACCTACGGCTGCCGTCTTGATGTTGGGTGTTCGGAAAGCTGGAACTCAACAGATTTCGAGTGGGGTTCAAAATGGGTCTTCCCAGCAGCATTTGGAGTGTGCCATGGAAAGGTAGATTTAGTGTATTTTGCAAAGATGTGGCTACACTTTATATCCATCAGAGCGATGCACTTGTACGTGGAGTGTTGGATGCAATAGTGCTACAGGCGAAGTGTTTCCAGTGATTAATCAGTTTAAGGGTCTTTCTCCTATTGCAGTTGAGGAATAATGTTGCGTTGTAGTTTGAGGCATTGTGTTGTATTTCGGATGTGGAAAACCTAAATTATGACATAGTATCGCTTAATACTCTTAAAAGTAGATTTATGGTGCAATCTGAAATTAATCTTTTCAAAATGTACTCTTCATTTTGTACTCTATTTATTTTGATTAAAAAGTCCTGGAAAATGTATGTTTGAATGTATTGTTCTACTTGTAGCAGAACTTTAAGTTAATCATTTATTATATCATAGAAATCTCTCCCTCCAGTGTTGGAAAGAGTTTTATACAGATATTAGTCTTTAGTTTGCAGAAGAGTTTACAATCTGTCTTTATTTCTCTTCATAATCTACTTTTAGCAAGTGAGACGGCCTTCAGCAAATCCCTGTTGCCAAAGGGTTATTCCTTTAACTCTTAGAACAAAGTTTGTAGAGGTTTATTTGGCAATAATAGTTCTGATCATCTTAAAAGGTAAATTAGGATTGCAGAGTAAATACTAACAAGTCATGACCGTGAAAAGGTGAACAAAGTCCTTTTGTTATTGCCACAAAACACTCGTGTTTCTTGCGGGAAAGCCAACCGCAACACAGCTTTCCCATCAGCCGTTCCCATTCCAGAACAACAAACCCTCGTGGCGTTCATGTATTAGGTATCTTCAGTCTTCTTGTATTGTAATTTTGAGGTATCTCAAACTTATGTTAAAGCTGCCATGCATTGTATTACTAAATTGTAACTATCAAATAGATAATATATTTAATACAGCCAATAAATAATACAAATGTATTCAAATTTGACTACAGGGTGGTTGTGTGGTTTTGTGGGTTTTAGTCTTGCTCTGGAGCAGTCATTTTAGTACCTCATTGAGGTAAAGAAACACCTTCAGCGTTGTCACTAAGGGTCTTAAACCCTTAGTCGAAAAGTTACTGGTGGGAGCCTTAGCACAGCACCATCCTCATCCTTTCCAAGAGCTCTCAGCCCTGCAACCATGCGGTGCCAGCTCTTGAATCCCTTCATGTGAGGCTGGGAGGCCTTAGCCCGGGAGCTGGTGAGCTGTTCTCACTTGGGTTGTGAGAGCTAAAGTCACTGCTGAACACTGACGTGAAAGAACCAAGTTCTGTACCTTCAAGAGAAACCTCTTCCCTCCCGGTCAGCAGCATCAAGTTCACTTGTGGTGCAGGATTTTGCTCATCAATTTCCTGTATTTGTATGACATGATGTTGTGATGCGCGGGGTTGATGGAAGGCCCCATGTAGAAGCACGTGATGAGGCTGAAGTACTGTGTGAGGTCTCTCAGGGTGACTTCACTCTGGCCAAAGAGGATTTAGCCAATATGGAAACCGAGCCAACCCAGCACAAAGGCCAAGACTGCGAAAGCTGACAAGAGCACACTCCAGTCATCCCTATGTTCTGTCTATTCAGTCTCAGCACTGAGACAGGAGCTTGTAAAGTTTAACCCAGCGAGGGTGAGACCTCCAGCCTTGCCCAGTGGCTTTGGTGCTAATGTCAAGCAACAAGGACAAAATTAATTGGTTGCAATTAAAAGAGGGCTCTCTCTACCTGTGTGGTCCAGCAGAGAGAACGGAATCAAATCCAGCCTGCACTTCAGTTAATGGCTGTTGCTCGCTTGGCCTGAGAATCTGAGTCAGCCCTGACATCCCACAATGGGTGTTGGAGGGGGAGGACCCCTTTAGCAGTGCAGGGGAGAAAAAGGGGAGCCAGTTGGCCCAGAAGCACTGAGGAAGAGGATGGGAAAACAGAACATGCAGGAGCAGACAGCAGATAATGATGGTACATTCTATTGACAGCATCTCCAGGTGTGGGTGCTGCTGCCTCCCTGCTTAGGTGGATTGAGCAAGGACAGGTCACTAAGCTTAAGGAATTTTGCATGGGAAATTGTTTAAAGCTCTTTCCTTGCCACAACAGGGAAGTCCCTGCCCTGCTTGGAAGTCACAGGATTTTCAGGTTCTTTAAATTGGAAGTTTAAGGGTCAGAAATGGGTGGACACAATGAAGAATGTGATCTCCAAACACTCAAAAGCCCCACCGTGCAGTAAGATCCCCAGACTGAATACTGTGTAGCCAGGGACCCAAATTAGGTGTAAATCCATTAATTTCAAATCCTTGTATTCCTGTGTGTTTTGTATCTCCCATCACATCAGGCCAAGGGAAATCAGTGTCTGACAGCACCATGCTGGGTAGAGCCATGTTCACTGTTTTCCTCATCTCCTGCAAGCACCTGAAAACTACTATTGTCAAGTTCCCAGAATCCTAAGAAAAACTGGATGATGGAAATTATAGTCACGGGCACCAGAATGCAGAATAAAAATAATAGATATAAGGAACATTAGATTCACACATGCAGTATTTACCAATCTTTTAAAAAGTGTATTGGTCATTAAAAACCAGTATTTACCATGCTGGTATTTATCCTTAGCTCCACTGTGTTTGAAAAAGGGCCATTTTCAACATTCCCATTCAAGTCCTATGAATCCCACCAAGTGCATAGAGCCAGGTCTGGCATCAGGGCTCTGGATGAATAGCGGAGGAGCTGCAGGGAGAGGCAGTGCCCTGATGGTGAGCTAGATGGGAACAGCCCCTTGGTCCCACTCGGAGGTTTGCCGGATCCTTCCAGCATCTCTGGGTACCATGAGCTGAGAAGAGCGTCCTCAAGCACTGAGGAGCTGGGCATCGTGCCTGGCAGAAACAGATGCTTTCAGCTGCAGGATGGCTTTCCTGTCCCCAGTGCCCCAGTGCCGCTGTGCCGGGAGGTCCCTGGCACATCTGAGGAATCCAGCTGGAGCCACTTGGCTTTTTGCAGCCGTTTCCATGCTTCTCCCGCGGGGTCATCCACCTTCCACCCTCCACCTACACACCACTGACGATGCTGCGCTGAACACGCATCCCCACGCTGGTTTTCTCCTTACCCTGCAGAAAGTGCCTGCTATCACCGAGTAGGGTAGAAGAGTTCTTTGATACCAGACATTTAATCAGCCCATTTGGGCCAGGTGCATCATTTTCCATCATTCTGTGTTTATCTGGGGCCTTTCCCACTTGAGCTCCTCCTCGGCATATGCTGCAAGTGAGGAGTTTCTCCTGGCACCGCTTTAACGATGTTATTAAGATAAGAGGGAGAGCCTTTATTTGCACATCAGTCTTCAAAACGAGCCAGCTCGGATTTACTTTCCACTTCAGAACGGGTCAGAGATGATGAGCTGGAAAGCGCCGGATGGGGCAGGCAAGAGAAGGAAGGCCACTGAGAGGGAAAAGCAAGGGGAGGCTCTGGGAAGCTGGAACTGTGCACAGTGGAAGAGCAGGGACACTGGGCTGCGTGCACTGCTCAGCCCAACAGCAGGATGGATCCAGCCACAGTCCTTGGAAATTCCTCCATAACTCAGGAACTGTGGTGCTGGTAGAAGTGAGCGGGGTACCCGGTGCAAAATAAACCTCCTCAGAGCACGGCTCTTTGCAGTTTTTCCTCTCTGAAGAACTATTCAAAAGCCAGCATTTTATAGAGCCAAACAGAGCGGGATTTGGGCTTGAAAGGTCAATGCTGAACACAGGCACTGCATTATGCCCACAGATCCCTGGTTCGAATGTTTAGGGAGGTTTCTGCTGCCATTCCTAAGAGGCAGAAGAGCCGGCTGCAGGGTTTTGTAAGAGATTTAGGCACCTCAACACCTAAATACGGAGAAGCAGCCTGTGTGCGGAGGCTTTGCTGCTCCTTGAACACCTCAACAAAACCCATCCCAGGAGAAATCCCCAGCGCTTGTCTCTGCGTTGGTGATTTAACTGATGCACCCTGAGCAGAGCTCGCCGGGGTGAACAGTGCGTGGCTGTGGTCCCCGTTCCATCCAGCACATCGCGGCCAGCTGGGAGACAGTTGTCTTTGATGCAGCAGCAGGGGCAGATGGAGAAGTCAGCGCTCGGCCTGGCCACGCCGTGACCTGGTTTCCTGTTTTTCCACCACTGAAAGGAGCCCCAGTGTCTGAGCGATGATGATGAAGGGTGACGGCTCCGCACTCAGCCCAGCACACGGTGCCTGCAGCGCACTGAGCACCGGCATCCGCAGCACAGCCCTGCCCCAGAGAGCTGCCCTTGGCGGGGGAGGAAGGTTTCATGGCCAGGCAGACGCGCCCCAGCTCATCCGCCTGTGCCAAAGGCAGCGGTGGCCTTAGGGACAAACATCTCCCGGTGGAAGCGGGCTCTCTGCCTCTCCTTGCCGCTGGTCTCGGGGCAGAAACGCTGCAGCTCTGAGCAGCAGGGCTGGTGGGGAGCACAGCACAGACAGGAGATCTGTGTGTGTGTGTGTGTGTGTGTGTGTGTGTGTGTGTGTAAAGGACAAGGGTCTTTGCCTGCTTTGGGGGCAAACCCAGGGCCCTCCAGCAGAACAAAGTGGTTTGTGCTGCGTCGGGAACAGACGGCGGTGACGGTGCCGAGTTCCACCCTGCCCCCCTCAAACAAGGGGAAAACAAGTGGGTTTTGTTTGTTGTCTAAGGTCAGCGTCTGGAATCCCTCCTCACAGGATGTTTTTGTGTAACCCGCTCTGACTCATGAAAGTCAAATGACTTGGACCGCAGCGCTGCGGCGCTTCCAGGGCCAAGCAGGCCCCAGCATCCCGGCCAGCGGCACCTCCAGCGCTGGCACGTGTTGGGCTCCGCATTCCCAGCTCCCCCATCACCGGCTGCCCCACGGTGCCAGGGTCCCGCCGCCATCTCAGCCGCACACGTCCAGATGTGGATGCGACATCTGCATCGAGGGGGGGGGGGGTTGGCGCACGGCTCCCACGTGTTAAACATCCTGCCTGGTACGGCTGGGAAGCGCAGGGAGTCTCGCTGCGGCTGGAATGCGTTGCGGTGCACTGGAGGCATGAGTCAGAGGGGTCACAGTTAACAGCTGTTTATTCCTTCTTGCTCCCAAAGGAGGTTGGCTTCGCCGCTCCGTTGTCTCCGGACCTCGCTTCGTTTGGAGCTTCAGGCTAACGACAACGCCACCGCAGCCTCTACGCTGTTAACCCCGGTTTGACAAAATCCCACCAGAACTTGTTCGTTGTTGGGTGCTTTTTTTACCTCAGAGACAGAAACGCATTGTGAGACGCATGGGATGTGTGTGCGTGTCCTTTACTGCCGTGACAAGCAGCCTAGAGAAGCCTGCTTTTCGTTAATCCTGGGAATGGCGACCGTTTCAGAAGCGGCCATCAGAGCTGCGAAGTTAACACCTCCTTCTGCTCCACCGCTGGACAGACGGGCGGCATTGGGCTGCTCCGCAGCAGGGCGGGCGGGGACAGCCCCCCGAGCCCGTCGGACTCGGTCCGTCCGTGCCCGTGTGCATCGCTTCCACTCAACACGTGCTTTTATTCACCCACTTCTGCCGACGTGAAACGGCTCCTCCGGGACCCGGCCGCCGACAGGACCGGTCCCCACGGTAACCCCGCCCCTCCACGGTAACCCCGCCCCTCCACGGTAACCCCGCCCCTCCATGGTAACTCTGCCCCTCCACGGTAACCCCACCCCTCCACGATAACCCCGCCCCTCCACGGTAATCCCGCCCCTCAATGGCAACCCCGCCCCTCCATGGTAACTCCGCCCCTCCATGGCAACCCCGCCCCTCCATGGTAACTCCGCCCCTCCATGGTAGCCCCGCCCCACCGCCCTCTCGGTCCCCGTAGCCGCTCTCTCCGCGCCCCGGTCACGCGACCGGAAGCTCTGTCTCCCGCTGGCTAACGGAAGAGATGGAGCCGGCGAAGATGGCGTCCCCCAAGAGCGCGCCCAAAGACGCGCAGGTACGGCGGGCCCGGGTGGGGGTGAGGCGGGCGGGTTGGCTCCGTGCCGGGCTGAGCGCTGCCTCCCGGCCCGCAGGTGATGGCGCAGATCCTGAAGGACATGGGCATCACGGAGTACGAGCCGCGAGTCATCAACCAGATGCTGGAGTTCGCCTACAGTAAGGGGCGGCGGGGGCTCGGCCGGGGCATGGCACGAACCGCGGCGCGGTCGTGGGAGGGGAAGTGCTTGGGGTCGGCGGGTGGAGGAGGAGGGGAGAGCTGCCCTCTGACGGGTGTGCGGGGGGTGCCTTGCCGGAGGAATCACAGGGTCATGGAAGGTTGGAATGGGCCCCAAAGGATCGTCTGGGCCAACCTTTGTAGGCAAAGCCTAAATACCTTTATATGGCACTTATATATACCA
>JBCJKH010048074.1:7835-20471 GCA_039877255.1 Loriculus beryllinus | reverse complement strand
AAGTCAGTGTGTGATGGAAATGAATGGTTTATAGTTTGTTATTGGACTTCTGAGTGTATTTTTATGCTTCTGCACTATTTCCTTCTCAGTGTGTTCCTATGAAGTTTATCTTTAAAGGTGCCCTGGTTTCATCTGGGCTAGAGTTAATACCTACCCAATTTTGGAGATGAAGAATGCTTCTGAAAGGTAGTCTTCAAAAAACAGTCACCCAAACACTGTTAACATGAGATTCAACCTCAGCTGTTTGTTAAAAGAGTGTGAAACTTGGAAAAAAACAGGTCAGATTCAGAAGACCCTTTTGATTGGAATAATTTCATTAAACTGTCACAAGTAGATTGTAACTTTCAAATTTGTTTGTTTTCTGAAGACAGTTAAGTGTCATCTTGTCTTGAGTAAGCCACATAGCATCTAATGGAGGAACTGAAGGGTCAGACTTCACTGCCGTGTAGGTGTGCACGCCTCTCCTTACTAGGATGATATGTGATTGGCCTGTACCTGACAGGTATACAAGAAACATTTTCATGTGGGCAACGTGCATATGTGCTTTTATATGTGGTCAAGATGTATTTTCTGTGGCTTGCTTTGTGGTCATATGAGGGACAGAGCTCAAGTGATATGATGGGGGGTGAGAGGAAAGTGGGGATCCTTTGGAAGCTTTTGGTGAGCAGATGTCTAGAGTAATTTGTCTGGTGCAATTAATCTAGTTCATGCCCAGCTCTCTGCCTCATCTTCTGACTTCCAGAGCATGGTTCAGCTGGATAAATAGCTCTGATGGACTGGGTACAATCCAGAGGCTATAGGCTGGATACTTCTCTTAGTGCATGTGTATGCTGGGCTTTTATTTTTTTTTGTTCTTACTCCCCAGAGTTGATTAATGCTGAAACAGCAGCAGATACACTCTTGTGTCTAACACACAGACTGTACGTGAAAGTGGAGATATTAACCTTTAAACCAAAACTTTTTTCTGACTATGTAGACATATTCTGTAATGGAGAGGTACATAAATGTACCAGATCTAGAGCAGTACCACTTTTTTTTCTTTGCTTCTACCTTGGACTGTTAAGACAATAGCTTCCTCTGTCTCAGCAAAAAGAGAAGTGGAGCTAAGCCCTCTTCCCTCATGTGGAGGAAGTTACCTGAAAAGCAGCTAGATCTTAATGGTGGTACTTGGACCACAGGGCAATGGTCTGCTTACTGAACTTATGTGGATGCATAGCCTACCTCCTCTGTGTGACTTGAATAGTCCTGCTGTTGGAACTGCGTTTCAGTTTTTAAATATAATAATCATTTTTTGCTGCTTCACTGCTTCATCACTGCCTTGGGTGTTATGGTTCAGGTTTTTTAAGGGCAGTGACATTTAAAACTCAGATCCTAATGAAGGACTTCAGGTTCAAGAAATGCGTGTAGAGTTCATGCAGATGTAAGGACAGGACCATACAAAGGGAGACTGCTGTGCCATATGAATAATTTCTTTGACATGTGAACAATTTTCTGTCACTCTTGTTCTGTTAGTCAACATTTTTGCTATCAATTATTTACTGTTGTAATATGCTAGCATCATGTTAGGTAGAATGGGAGTGGATGCAGGTCATAAACAACTAGCACGTATCATACCGAATGCTATTTGAAAGGTGGGAGCTAATAACTACCTAGGGTAAGGTGGCAGTGACTTAGTGGGAACTTTGAATGTTTGGATACCTGAAGGTAGAATAAATACAAACTGGCTCTTAAAATATCTTATTAACCACGATGCCCAGATACAATGTTTTGTGTTGTGTTTCTTCCCCATCCTTCATCTTTTTTTCCCTTCTGATTGCTTCTTTTTTGTTGTTGTTGGTTTTTTTTTAACTTAGTTCCCTAGACTTAGGCAGTCCCACCCAGCAAGTGACACTACTCACAGTGTATAAAGCTAAATATGTGCTCAAACAATACAATTGAGGCATAAATGTGTGCTGTACAGTTTACAATGGTTTTCTTAATATTTCACATTGTATGTCTTTCTAAATAGCACAAATTAAAGTGCTATATTAAAAAAATTGGTCTCTTTCCAAGAACCTGATATTGCTCTACCTTTAACATGGCTGAGTTGTGGAATAAATTTATACTGGAAGTAGAAACATTTGCCTACTGCAAAGTGAGCAGAGTAATTACTGGAAGTATGCAACATAGTATTAGGTTTGGGATTAGATTGACTGTTATAAAATACATTGAATTCCAGAATTCAGTTATGATGAAGGTAAAAAACAGCTGACTGTTGATAAAATGAGCAAAAGTGTTGCAGTTCAAAGTTGGGGAATGAGGGTTTTCTTTCTTAAGAAAATGGAAATGCTTTTTGTTTGGAGTGATTCTGTTTGTCTGTTGGGGTGTTGGTTTGTTTGTTGGGGTTTTTTTAATATGCTTAAACCACCAGAAGTTTATTTTCAACACCTGATTTATAACTAAACAAAAAATCCTGCTGTTTCTTCCAGCCCTTGCTAGGAAGTGTGGTAATTGCTCACTCTTCAATTTTCTGTAAGTATTATAATGAACTACCGCAGTAGTAGGCAAGGGAATATGAGGGATATGCTTGGCTGTTATTCATCTGATGCTCAAATAGCTGACAGTGTTTACTATAGTTGCGGGAAGACTTAATTTAAATTGTACTAGGATAAGGCTCTTATTTTGGAGACCAAAGCTCAGTAATGTCAGTCTTTCAAGTGGTTATTCTAGAAAATACTAAACTCTATTGTCTTTAATTCTAAATATATGCTTAAATGCCATTCTGTGCAGTTGTGCTGTTCTACTGGAAAAAAAAACCTCCACCATGCTCCAAAAAAAAAATGTATTTCTTATGGTTTTGTCCTTGGAATAAACAATACATGTTATTTTCATACTAATGTTAGTAGCTAGGTTTAAGATAGGGCTATTGATCTAATTATTTATTTTCTATTTTTTTTTTAAGAGGCAAATGTTAAGGACTCAAAACATATGTGGCAGCTTTTCAGAAATACCACTTCAGAATAAACGTGAATGGTGACAGGGATAAGATTTTCAGATTGCTCAGCATCCCTTACAATGAAAATTGCCAGGGAGTTCATAGTTTTCCCTGTGATCATTAGTATGAAATGATACCTTTGAGTACGAGGCTCTTCATATTTTCTGCTTAAACCTTTTTCTGTATTTATATTCAGATTTCAGTTTTGTTTCCTCTCCATACAGGGTTTTCAGTACTAGTGAACCCAATGACACCAAACTGCAATTGAGTTTCACAGCTGTGGGTGAGATTTCTAGCTGATTTAATTTTTACACTGGGAAGATTGGAGTCAGAAGAAATAAATGTTGAGAGGTGTGGGAAAATCTATGAGGCAATGAGTGTTTAAGGCATTTTCAGCAAACCACTGAAGCAAATTTAACTACAGCTTTAAGGTCACCAAAAATTGAAAGATATAGAAAATAATGAAGGGTTTTGGTCCCTGATCAGCTGTTCTTCTTCCTTTCATAGATGTTAAACAGAGCACCTCCACAGCTGGTTATCACATGACCTCTCCTAATAGATTCTTATTCTCCCGGTGTTGCTTTCAGCTCTTTCATTGTTGTCATGATATAAATAAATCTCCAATAATTGTGCACACCCGTGCTTAAGAACCCTATACAAGTATATGGCTCTTAAGCATCATACAGGTAGATAGATTTGGCATCCAGTTCTTCTAATTATGTCTCTTTAATAACCTTGAATTCACTTGTCTTTCATGTCGTATACTTTTAGGCCTGTCAGAGAGTCATAGAATGTTACTTGGTTGGAGGGGGCCTTAAAGATCACCTAGTTCCAATCCCCTGCCATGGGCAGTGACGCCTTCTACTAGACCACATAGCCCTGGGAACACTCCAAGGGTGGGGCAACCACAGCTTCTCTGGACAATCTGTTCCAGTGCCTTAGCACCCTCACAGTAAAGAATTTATTCCTAATATCTAACCTATATCTACTCTCTGTCAGCCTAAAGCCATTCCCCCTTGTCCTGTCACTACATGCCCTTGTAAAAAGTCCCTCTCCGGATTTCCTGTAGGTCCCCTTTAGGCACTGGAAGCTGCTCTAAGGTCTCCCGGAGCCTTCTCTTCTCCAGGCTGAACAAGCCCATCTGTCTCAGCCTGTCTTCATGGGAGAGATGCTCCAGCCCTCTGGCATCTTGGTGACCCTCCTCTGGCTTTGCTCCAAGAGGTCCAAGTCCTTGATATGTTTGGGGCCCTAGAACTGCACACAGTATTCCAAGTGGAGTCTCATGAGAGTAGAGGGGCAGGATCAGCTTGTTTTGCTGCAGCTCAGGTTATGGTTGGCTTTCTTGGCTGCGTGTGCACACTGAAGCTGGCTCATGTTCAGTTTCTCATTGACCGATACCCCCAGGTCCTTCTGAGGGCTACTCTCAATCCATTCTCTGCCACTCTCAATCCATTCTCTGCCCAGCCTGTATTTGTGATTGGGATTGCCCCGACCCAGGTGTAGGACCTTGCACTTGGCCTTGTTGAACTTCATGAAGTTGGCATTGGCCCACCTCTCAAGCATGTCAAGGTCCCTCTGCATGGCATCCCTTCCCTCCGGCATGTCAACAGCACCACATAGCTTGGTGTCTTTGACAAACTTGCTGCTTGTGCACTCAATCCCACTGCCCATGTCACCAATAAAAATGTTAAATAGTCGAACATATAATGGAGTATTGCCCTTACCTCCTATTGCATGATTCAGATTGCAATATGAGCAGCACAGATGGTGCACTGGCTCTCATAGTTTCTCTCCCCTCGTTTTTTTCTCTCTGAATAATCTTCATTGCTCTTTGCACTGCTAAAGCCATGAACTAGAATTCACTGTATTTTGTGGCAGGTGGAGCTTTTACTTGGTCATATTCCAGGGCTCTGTAAAGCCAAACAAAATCTCTAGTACTATTGCAGTAAGATTTTGATTGACTGGCTGTACAGCATAATAATAAACCATGGTAGATTTCTCCTCCAACTTGTGCATTTGCTAGCAGCATGGCAATATGGTGACTCAGTGGGATCTGGGACAAGCAGCATTATTTACACTGATGACAACATGCTACTTCCCTGGTAAATGTCACATGGTGTGAATTTGGCAGGCTATCTAATGTCCTCCAAGAACAGACTGTTTTTGCGGAAGGAATGGTAAGGACAAAAACCGTTATGGTAGAGTTTAATAGGAAAATATTACTAGATTACCACAAACAATTTTCATGTTGCTGCTAAACAGTAAGTAATGCCAGACTTTTGGTAGCTTTAAGCCTTCCAATTTTTGCATGAATTCTTGTTTGAATTATTTGAGATCTCTCAGTTTAAGAAACCTATGCTTTCATACAGCACATCACTGATCTTCCTGTGTACTAACCTGTAACTTGCTGAAGGTTTAATGGTGCTACCATGGAAAGCTCTAATCTTAGTCTTGCAAAATTAACATTGGAGCATACAGATTTTTATTTATTGTTTCCTTTTCATTTCATTATAGTAACACCTCTTTGTTATATGCTAGATTATTCTAGCAAACAATTGTTCTGTGCAGTTATTAAACTGCTTTGTGGTACCCTACCCTTTTCAGGTTTGGTTTGTTGGTTGTGTTTTCATTTTTTTCTTTTCTTTTTCTTCCCAGGGAGGTTAAGTATCCAAAATGGTGATTAGGCACCTAAAAAGCATGATTACTAGATTTCCCTGGGTAGGCATGTACAGAACAGAATTGCTGCTTCCAAAGTGTTTGCCACACATCTTATGTGGAAAAATACTTAACGCTGTTTCATCTGAATGGCCAGCATGGCTATTAGGTACAGCCTCCCACAAACCCTATGGGGGAGTCTGAGCAGGCCTGAGTCCTGACCTTTCTGTCTTGTAGAATTTATTAGCAACCAGACTACTAGGTAATCTGTGGGACATTAAGCTCCTATTGAAGCTGCTCTTGTTAAATAATTTATATGGGGACAAGTAAGAAGGAGAGAAGTGGATTTTGGAGCCGGCTTCTCTATGCATGCACTGCAGTGGGAGGGAGAGATTGAAATGGGCAGATTGCAACATCTATGACAAAGAATGAGGACCACTTGTTGTAGAATATCCAGTAGCCTGGTGGGAAAGTGCGTAAGATATGGGAGGCCTCTGCTGATGCTCCTGTGACAGTCAGGGTAGATTTCAGAAGAGGTCTCCTATCACCAAACCAGTGTTCCCATCCTGGTCACTGACAAAGTCTTTTTGTGTCTCTCTAAAGTGTGACTTAGCTATCTAGCTTCAGGAAAAAGCTCAGAGCTGAAACTGCTAGGTACAGTTGGATGGCTCCTTCTGCAAAGGCATGTAATTTAGGCTGTGATCCTACCCAGGACACGTGTCTCCAGCTTTGACAGCTGCATGCTGAATGTCAAAGCATTTGTTCTCTTTCACTAAGACTGGTACTAGATGGTGGTGTTGTGACTTGTAAATTCTGCTGTGAATTTATCCTGGGAAAATTGAAGCTACTGCTTTAAATATTGTCCTGCCTCTGTCCCAGAGAGAGATAGCACTAGTGATTATCCTGTGTCAAAAATCTGCTAAGGACCTAGAAAATCTATTGACTTGCAGCAATGAACTCTCTGTTTAAGTAAACAAATGGTGCAAAAGCAGCCTTTGGACCTTGCACAATGTTGCTGTGAAGGTCTGTTGCAGGATGAGGCTGGTGTAGGCCTTCAGAACCATCCATATATCTAATCTCAGGACTGGCAAACTATTTTTCAAAGAGTGCTGAGGCTGATTAGAAGAATGCCTCTGAATTATATTGCAGATACATGGTTCTAGTTTTAATGTGTACCTGTTTATCAGCAGTTGATGATGGCTGAGCTTTGTAGTGGCCAGAAAGCTTATGAAGGGGATTTTCGGTGCTGAGTGTTACTGTCTGTTAGCTTAGGCAGTGGGAACCACTTATTTTGAATTACATCCCAACAGGATGTATCCATCATAAAAACTATGAAGCAATTTAAAATTGCAGAGATGGATTTAAAGCTGTTATGTCGAGCACTAACAGGCTATAGAAAGATGCTCTTGAGTGCTACAGGGCTGCACCAACACAAGAATTTCTCACAGCTTGCAGTGTTTCCTGTGCTTACGTTCTTAAATTATAGTCTTAAGGATGAAGTTACCTGGTGCCTGGTAATCGCTTTTATCATTGCTGCATTCTTCCCAGGACTTGGCATGTGACTTTTAAATAATGCTACTTGTTTGTTTTACAGATTCTAGGTTGGCCTTATCATAGGGAATACATACTGTGGTTGTTACCAACTTTCTGTTCTGTAGCAAGATGACTGACTTTGTAAGTTAAGTATTGTATATTGCTGTGCTGATGATCCTCTTCCCATGAATCTCAGCTCAGCTGCTGCACGCTACTTCAGTTCATGCTAAATTTGCAATCTTGACTTCATTGAAGTGCAAAATTGGCTTGCTTGTCAAAAACTGGTAATACATACAAAACAATCCAGTTCTTTATTTTTTTTTTTCTCAAGTCAAGGCTTATATATAGGCTTATAGAAAGTTTCAGAATTTCCACATTATGTGAGCAGCTGTTTATAGTGTGCAAACCTTGTTAAATATTGAAAAGTTTAGATTGATTCATATTTGTGCATCACTTTAGTGCAGTAGTAAACAGCTGTATCTATCAAAGTTGAGCTTTAATGGAAAAGCATATGATCAGCATATGAAAATTGATTTTTGGCAATAGATTAATTGCAGGGGCTTTTCTGTTCTGTACGTTCTGTCACAAAAGTTGACCATCAGACTTGCTTCACAAATCTGCCACAGTATTTGACAATAAATCATGTAGATTTATCCTGAAGTATGCTAACAGCATCGTTCATTGTATTATTCATGGTCAATTGCACATGGTCAATTGCAAAAGTGAATCCACTTGTCAAAGGAAGGATACATCGTTAATTACTATATTGTACACATGCCTGCAAAGAGTTTGGCTTAGTTATCCTATCTTCATGCCAAATAAAATGGACATTCTGCTCTGGGACTAGCAAAAGGACATCTTGCATCATGACTATTTAAATAAGAAGAATTTGTCCTGAATGTATCTTTCCCTATTTCAGTTCTTCTAAAGCTAAAACCCATGCAAAAATTAGCAAAGATCTCTATGCTTTGTAATACAGTAGATATTTCAAAAGCTCTTTTGTATAGGCCATGCTGTATGATGGAATTTATCTGACAGAACTTGAACATCCTATCCTATCCCCCCCTCTGCCTCCGTAGTAAAGCGTGCATAGGATGAGAGCTTTCTAAATCTCTTGTATTCACTTTTGAGTTTTGCTTTGTTTTGGTTTTGTTTTTAGTTATATGGACTAATGAAATATTAATTTGGATAGAAAGAAGGAGAGATTAGCAATCTCTTCTGAAAAAGGCTGGAGCCTGCATTTCTCTATGTTTGGTCAATTCATTGACTTTCTTAGTGGAGTCACCTATCTACCTCTGGCATATTGTACCTTTTAGTATCCCTAAATCTTGGTGACAAAAGTTTGAAGTCCCATGGAGGCTGAAACTAACTTTCACTGTTGCAAATTTTGGCTGTTAAAAATCAAATAGGAGATCAGTGCTGTACTTTGGCATTAATATATCCCAGCCAACCACAGAGCTTTATCTGATGAAGGTGTCCTACAATTAAAGCAAAAAATACATTCTTAACTTATTATCAGAGCTCTTGAGAACTTTGTCTGTGCATGGATAGGAATTGTGCCATCAGATGGCCCAGGGTTTTTTATCTGTAGTATTTCTGCCAGTTAAGGTTCAGAGCTGGAGTCTCCTAACAGAATGAATAGCAAGCTTTCCACTTGAAGGAGGGTGAAGCAAAGAAAAGTACTTGCAGCTTCTGGTTTCGTAGTGGTTGTGAAGTGTGGAGTTGGTTGGACCAAGGCAGAATGATAGATATTTCAAAGGAAGGGTGAGGCATAAGCAGCATGTTGTATTTATAGAAAGGCAATCTTTACCAAATATATTAAGGCTGGCATTGCATGCTGGAATATGCTGCATTTTACGGTAGTTTCCAGGCTCCCATTTTGCATTCCTGAGGTACACCATTCTAAATGTCTCGCAAAAATCTTGCTGAAATGCCTCCAGAAAATCAGATTCTTTCTCAATCTAGAGTGAGAATGTAAAAAACATGGACTCAGTACTTCCTGTGGAGTCCCATCTGGACTATCACAGCAGCTCTCTGTCGGCTCAGAATAATTGAGTGGTTTCCTGACTTGTACTCAGAAAGGAATCTTTAGCTGGATAATCCCTTCATTTCTTGGGTTGCACTATAATTTGACTTCCACTTGATTTAATGTTTTATTTCTTGGTTTTGTGCCTATGGCAGGTTGACTCTGGCTGGATGCCATGAGCCCACCAAAGCAACTATCACTCTCCTCCTCAGTTGGACAGGAGAGAGAAAATATACTGAAAAGTTTACGAGTCAAGATAAGGACAGGGAGAGATCAGTCACCAATTACCATCATGGGCAAAACAGTCTCAACTTGGGGAAATTAGTTAATTTATTACCAATCAAATCAGAGCAGGGCAGTGAGACAAATAAAAGCAAATCTTAAAATACCTTCCCCCACCCCTCCGTTCTTCCCAGGCTTAACTTTACTCCTGAATTCTCTCCCTCCTACCTGCCAGCAATGCAGGGGGATGGGGAATGGGGGCTGTTCAGTTCATCACACATTATCTCGTCCTCCTCAGGAGGAGGACTCCTTACATTCTTTCCCTGCTCCAGCATGGGATCCCTCCCACGGGGTGCAGTCCTTTAGGAACAGACTGCTCCAGCGTGGGTCCCCTGCAGTGTCACAAGTCCTGCAGCAAACCTGCG
The DNA here is from genome assembly GCA_039877255.1 of Loriculus beryllinus. Classification (NCBI taxonomy): domain Eukaryota; kingdom Metazoa; phylum Chordata; class Aves; order Psittaciformes; family Psittacidae; genus Loriculus; species Loriculus beryllinus. Next base: position 10,636 of record JBCJKH010048074.1, on the reverse strand, counting down.
CCAGTGTCGGCTTCTCCTGAGGTTACAGCTTTCTTCGGGTATTCCCCCGTTCTGGCATGGGGTCCTCCATGGGCTGCAGGTGGGTTTCTGCTCCACCATGGACATCCATGGCTGCAGGGGCACAGCCTGACTCACCATGGTCTGCACCACGAGATGCAGGGGAATCTGCTCCAGTGCCTGGAACACCTCCTCCCCTCCTTCTGCGCTGACCTTGGTGACTGCAGTTGTTCATCTCACACATTCTCACTCCTTTATCTGACTGAAGTTACTCTTGTGCAGCAAATTTTTCCTCATTTTAGATACATTATCCCAGAGATACTACCACCGTCGCTGATGGGCACAGCTTTGGCCAGCAGTGCATCTGTCTTGTAGCCAGCTGGCGTTGGCTCTATTGGACATAGGGGAAGCTTCTAGCAGCTTCTCAGAGAAGCCACCCCTGTACCCCCCTGCTACCAAAACCTTGCCACGCAAACCCAATACAGTGCCTCCAAACTAAAAGCTACTGATAGACAGTAGGTTTGTGTTTCTTGCTGTTGTTTTAAAAAGACTAAGTAAAATAATTTTGTGAGGCAGCAAGTGCTTTACGTATGTATAGAATTTTGTTGGTCAAATTGCCATTATCACAATAACTAGGGGTATGCAGGATTGCTGAAATGTGTGTGGAATGGTTTGCTTATTACAAACTGAATGTTATGTTTTGCAATGTACTGTTTAACCTGATGCCTGCTGATATCAATAGAATTTGATTTGTTAAGGCTTGGCCGTGGAATCAGACTTGTTTAATATTTTTTGTTAGTGACCTTGGCACTGATCTTCAGATGATGTAGAGTTGTGCAATAGCATTAGTACAGAGAAGGAATAGACTAATGTAGGAAGAAATTAGTTATCTTTATAACAGAGGAAGAGAGGAATATATAGGGATCGTATGAATACAACCACCAACAAAAATTTTTGCTAGAAACTTTTCCACTAGACAAACCTAAAAGGAGAGACACCTGAAGGCAGAGAGTGAGCTATTGTGATATAGGCTTGAATAAGGCAAGAGCAAGAAAAGGCTATATGAGGGGAGGTGGTGGGCAATGTGCTGGAGAGACCATTCTGGCAGTGTGGATGAGTTCTGCTCAGCCTTGACAGGGTACAGAGCTGGGTGCTCACCATTCACAGTGGGAACAGGACAGCTGCTGTGTTAAAAAAGGAAGCAGTGAGGCAGGCTGACTGCCTCTTGTTTTGCTGCTGCGTGCTGATTCTGCAAAACTTACTGGGGATGGGAATTTGAGTGTGTTCCCCATAGACAGGGCCTTGTGGAGTGTATAAGATATTGAAACTGAATACTGACCCAGGAGATTTTCTGTCTCCAATATGAAAGTTGCTCCCAGCACTCTTAGAATGAGTGTTAATGGTAAACAGGGCTACTCTAGCACTGGCCAAAGCTCCTGCCTTTCTATGCGTAATGTAGCATCCTTGTATAGAATGTGCTTTTCCCAGTATGTTATGTGTTTCAGTATGTTTCAAGGGCAAGGTTCAGTTCAAGAACACAAAACCAAGCTATTACAATTATGTTATGCAAGAAAAAACAGGTTGCAGTGTATGTTCTCTGTAGAGCACATTAGAAATAACATTTCTATTTTCCATGTTCTGAGAGCATGAAAGGTGGTTTCAAGAGAATTAAAGAAGTAAGTACCCATATTTTTAGGGCATGTTATGCAGTGGTATGTTACGTTATCTTACAGTGTTATCTATTTGGGCTTTAGGTGTACATTGTAATACTTAAGAGGAAACTGGGTTTCTCCCTAATCTTAAAGTTCCTGAAATATTGAAAGCTTTGTGTGTCAGTGGCGGGAAAGAGAATGCCCTCTAGAGTTTTAGACAGTTATATGTTTTGACCATTCAATGTGATATATATATGTATATGTGTATATATATACAATTTTATTTTAGAATAAGCACTGTAATGGGATGTCAGTAGTGGATTAAATATAGCAACAGGTCTCATTTGGACACTTAGATGACGGCCGAAGTGGGGGAAAAGAGGAAATGTTATGCAAACTTATAAATGGAAAAAAAGTTCCCACTAAAGAAGTGGAGATGACTGTGATGAGAGAATGAGCATGGCTGTTGCTTGTCTGTCTTACCAGTGTGGTTGATGATGCACTGAGATGGTTGTTGAAAACAGGTCGCAGTACAAGTGAGCATTGAATTGGTGTCTCTGAGAACTGCATTAAGTTCTCTGTTCTACTCTTGGGACCACTCTTCTATGGATGGGCTTGGAGTGTCTGAAGGTGTGGTACTTTTCTGCAATGGCACTACCTCTAAGCTACATGTCTAATGTAAGCAGAGACGAGGAGGGAAGTGAGACATGTCTTAGTTCCAGTGCAGATCTACTTTATAACTCCTGTCCCAGCCCAAGGACTTTTGATCACCAGGCACTGCTTGAGAACTTCAGGATGGGAGAATCTTACCTGAGCAAAGCCAGTTGTCCAAGGAGCTGCACGTAGAAGGTAAACCTCTTCTCCTGTCAGTGACTCTAGTACCAGTTTCTTCGTAGGACAGAACTATTGTTTTGAACAGTGAATGTTAATGACTTGCATCTGCTTAGCTTTGCAAGGCTTGAAGTAACATGTAATACTCTGCTAGGCATTACCAAGTCTCTAGTAAATGTACTCCTGTCCTGATTGTGCTTCATAATTTCAATTTAGCAGTTTTGAAACCTAGTGTGGAACAACCCTAGTGTGAAAGTACCCAAATTGCACACCTGTGTGTACTTCTGCACTTCCTAAAGAGTGACTCAGGCTTCTCTTCCA
>JBCJKH010048071.1:21055-33490 GCA_039877255.1 Loriculus beryllinus | reverse complement strand
GTATATTTTCATCTTTCCACGATCTCCCTTCTCCCAACCTGAGTTCTGGCAAGAGCATAACAGTTATCATGTAGAGACAGGCTTCTAAGCCTCTCATGGTAACAAATGGGATTTCACATAATCATGTTTTCTGTGCTAAGAAAACCGGAACATTCTCCACTTATTCAGACTACTCATCATAACTGAGGTGGAGATGTGGTGTGAGACACCCTTGTTCCCAGTATAAAAGCAAGATTTAAGACAAATTTTGACTTCACAAAGCAGGTATGGTTTGCAGTCACCTGCAGAATAGCACAAAACAATATTCCATGCTTCCTTTATGCTTTGTGTTCTGTGAAAAACTTCCAAGCTGCAGCTTGAAAATTTAATTCTACTGTATATCTTATTTTTAATCATACTTTTTCACTCTGCAGAGAAAAATAATAAATTGTAAAGCTATTAATCTTTTGTGGTTCAAGAAAATTAAATGACTGAATTCAAGTTAAAAAAGGTGCCACCAGAAATTAAACTCAGACTTCACTGTAATTACGCTAATGAAAAATGGGATTCCTAAATGAACCTCTGTCTCATTATAACAAAACTCCTTTTCCTTCCCTTCATTTATGTATATAGCTGCTGGGACATGGTGTCATGCTGCAACTTGTTCCAAGACATAACTATGTTCATCTTTCTGTTTCTGGCAGAAGTGAGGAAGAGCTGTACCTACACTCCAGAACAATATGCCTGCAGGGAAGCTTTCTAGGCAACTCTTCCAGGTGGCACAGGAATAAAAGGGAAATGTTTTCCACCAGCTTCCTCTGGATGAGTATTCTTTCTCATGAGCACCTAACATCATGCCCAACATCGTGCCCAGCCTGCATCTTCCAAGTACATGACAAGCACTTGTGCTACAGTGGGCTGAGGGCAGATCAATCAATGGGTTTCAGTCAGAACCACCACAGAAAATATTTAATAAAATTAAACAAGGATTAACCCCCTACAGGAGGGGAGTTAAAAAAAAAAAAATCCTATTTAGATGAATATTTAAATTAAGAAGGTTCCCCAGAGAATTCAAAGGCAGATCCTCCAGTGACACTATGATTGAACTGAAACCTTGTATGAAAAAATCCTACTCCTGCCATTAAAACTGAGATACTTAATACCTGTGCACACAGATCTAAACACACTGACAATATTGTCCTCTGTATTTCAAGGATAAGGTAGTAATTTCCTTGAAGTCATCAGCATAGCCAGAATTCAAAGCATTTGGCTGAAGATGTATTCACTGTACAACACTTTAAAATATTTTCATGTCTTACTGAAAGCCAGAAAGATTCCTTTCTTATCTTCACAAGCTATCTCTTACCCTAATACAATACTTTTCTGCTTGAGTGAATAGATCTAATCTCTTCCCAGAGCTGAGCATATACAGTAGTTTTCAGTGGGTATAGGCCCATAAAACTATACAGCAGAAGAGAAACCTGTAGGGAAGTTCTTGAAATAACTGAATGCTCCATGCATCCATTTCAGCCAATCATCTGAAATTGTGAAAGCAGAACAGATACATAAGGATTGGATGTTAAAGATAACTTTTGCTCTCAAGAGAACAGATACTTTCTTCTGGGTTTATAAAAAGTCAGTTAATGAAGTGACTCTTTAGCTCTCTTTATAGCCCCCAAACTGATTAGACCATAACATTTTCCCTAGAAAAGATCCAGTTGGCAAGGCTTCTTTCATCCCTACATTCATATACTGTCACAGTCTTCATGTAATTATGAACAACTTCCTCCCTAAGGATTTGTCATCCCTTTCTTTTCTTCTAGTATTTCCCTAAATTACACAAAACTGTACCTGGCAGAATTCTAATCAGTTATTTCACTGAACTCAAGTCATACATATTTATTTTTATTTTCTAAATAGGGACCTTTCTGCCTTTTGGGGAAATCAGGTTTGATCGTATGCTAATACGAGCAGCAGTTCTTCAGGCTCAATAGCCAAGAAGATTCTGTATCTATGGAGGAGTAAGTATGGGGAAAATTAGGCAGTTGAGAAGTGATAAGGTGAATGAAGCAGAGAAGGAAACACATTAACATAACAGTCCAGAGAAAATAAAGTTTCCATCACATGGAGGAGAATGAAAATCAGGGAAAAGAATGTTATCAGCTGCTAATTCTCATTTGCCCATCCCCAGCTACAATAGCTTGCTGCGGTACCCCAGGTTATACTTGATAAGGATACACGTATGCCCCTTCAGAGAGCAGTTCATTCCGTCAGCTCTTTATCTCCACTGACCAGAGAGCATAGACACCTGCTTATATTGAACGCCTACTGTTCGGGCTATTGATGCACTATGTCCCTCCCTTACTACTCCCCATATGCTAGGGACAGATACTTAGATCTGTTCTGCTTAGAAGCAGACATGTTAAGCTACGTAACATCTTCAGTGGTGCAGTTAGATTAGAGAAAAAACAAGGACTTACACTGCTGGGACATACTTCCTTAGGGACTGAAGAAATAAGTCACTCTGATTTAACCAGGCCATGTTACAGAGCCTAACCCAACTACTTAATGCCATAGACTGGTTGAGATGGGAAGGGATCTCTGATGTCATCTGGTCCAGCTTCCAATCAAGCAGGGCCTCTTGGAGCCCATCTAGTCATTCTATCTTCAAACTAATAACTACCCACCAAACTATAGGCTTTTTTCTTTAGGTATTTCACAGTGAATACATAGCAAATAATATGCTCACCACTAGTTCACTTTCCTTTCCTCTTGACATTAAACCTAATATGGGCATCACCCTGGAAAACAGTGTTGTCCTAGGAAGTGCTTTTCCTCAGCAGGACATCCCACTCCCACTGGATGAGAAAAGCCTTCTATTCACTTTCCTTTAGGAAGCATCCACAGAGGCAGGAACAGGGAAAAGCCATACAAGACAGCCATTACTCTCCATTTCTTGCTGTTCTGAGCTGGATTTTATGTGGTTTTATGTGCATTTGCTCTCTGCTTCAGCACATAATGGAGAGGATCTATCTGCCCAGAACAATCTGTGACAGGCTTTCCTGCTGCTGAACTGAGCCAGTAAGTCATTCACATCTTCCCAGATGTTTCTGTTTTCTGAACTAATAGGAACTGCATGTGCTGCTGTCTCTCCCCAAGGACCTGGGCCAGCACAAACAGGGAGGGAGGGAAATCTCCACTTCACGAACCAGGTGCTTGCTTGCCTGCAGGAGCTGAGTTGGGCCAGGATGCTTCAAAAGTGAAGGCTCTAACAAAGAACCAGGCCTGAAACACCGGGACCAGTATACACAGGTATGACCCATTGGTGAAAATGCTCAATCACTCTAAAAAGTTTTAATTCTTTTAAAGTTCTAAATAGCACCACAGTGTCTTTGCTACTTGAAGTAATAGTTAAGCACTATCTGCAGCAATCTTACCTATAGCAGTAAGTGAAGCAGCCATGCAATTTAAGACATGGGTGATAAACTCATTTTGCTCAGTGAGTTTCGGCTTAGAAATCGGTGTTTATTGTGATGATGAATCAAGGAATCTAAGCTTTCCCTGCAGTATTTTAAACCCAAATTCCTTGCAAAGTACTGTCAGCTATTTTCACATGTTTCCAAGTATCAAGATAACAATGATATGTGTATGGCATGTCTTCAGTCATACTCTGAACTCAGGATTTAAAAGAGGAAAACCTGTAGAGCAACACATTTGCAAACACTTAAGTCCCTAATCTGGCCACTACATTTTACTGCCTATTTTTTAAATTTGTCCAGTACAGAAAACTAAATTTTAAAGATAGGAAAGAAATTATAATTTATGTCAGAGCAAATCTGGACAAGGGATTTCAGGCCACAGAATTAAAAAGTATTAAAAAATAACTAGAAATTGGAATTCTACCTTTTTCTTTCCCATGTTTAGTTTGTATTGCTTGGTTTTGTTCTTTCTTTGCTCTCTCATTCTTGCTCAGATATTGATCAAAATCATTTGCAGAAGGCTTGCTTTCCCAGTTTCTAGAAACATTCTGTTGAGTTAGCAAAACAGGTACCAAAACTGTACTTCAGCTTTTTAGGGGCTTTTTTCTTGCCCTATACACAAACCTGTCTGTTTACAGATGTTTAATAAAACTGTGCCACAGAAATTGTCTCCAAATTTATTAGGAGGTACAACATGTTTTCAGCTTAAATTCATGTGGTTTATTGCCTTTTTAGTTCTGACTGCTAAATAGCAGTGCTATCCGAAAAGGCTTCAGTGAAATAAGATTTTTTGGGAAAAGGATTTCAGTAGTAGCATAGGCTTACATAGTAAATATTAAAAAAAAAAACAGTGGTGTTCTTTTACATTATTTCTTTTCATTTGTCTAGCTCTTGCTGGCTAGAGTCTTCATAATGCTCCTTTCAAGGGACTGGCTCTCACCCTGTGCTCAGTAACCAGCTTGCCCTCCTGCAGAGGTCCAATGAATTTCTCTACTGAAACTTTAACTCCCAGGTCCATTTGAGCCCATTCTTCATGAAGGCACTCAGACATGATTAAATAACAAATTAGAGAGAATCACCATATCCCTATGCTGGTCTAAAACACTAGACCACCCTCCTTGTAATCCTGAGCTTGCAGTTGTCAACTCTTGACATACAACCCCAGGATCCTTTCATACACACTACCAGAAGACTTCTCTGGCAGTAGCCTGCAAAGCACAACAAAGCCACTTATTTTGTCCAGGGACAAATTAAAACATGGGGTTAAAGTTCATTATTAACAAACTCCAGTGATCTCAATGAATATCAGTACATTTCAAAGACTGTCAGGTTACTTTCCAGTCCCAGACAAGCAAACTGGCTCCCAGGAGACAAAAAAGAGCTTGATCTCTACCTCCATGCCCCTGAGAATTATTATTATTTTTAATGAAACACATTGCTGTCAGCTGTCTGCAGCTTGGTTTATTTTTAGCTTGTAATACAGTTAATAAAAAATAGGTACAATCCTCATCCTGCTTCAGAAGCACATCTTGGAAATTGGCAGCTCTACTAAAGTCATCATAGAACAAGATTTTAAGATGCATCTAAAGAGCCATAAATCAAACTGTTCGCAGTATGCCATAAAGGCATTGTTTATCCATGTGCAGGCATTGAAACATCTGATGTTGCACTTTCCCATTTGTAGGGAAAGCCAACCCTGTTCAGTGAGACCACACACTATGTCACATTTAGTACCTGTTAGGAAAGTTTCAGCATGATTTTAATTATTTCCAATCCTGGTAAATCCCCTTCTACCTCCTTGCTGGAAGGGTTTACATCAATTAAAATGGTGTATCATGTAAACTGTTTAAGTCCCTAAAAAGCTTCAGTTTGCATCCTAGTTAGCAAATTCCTTTCCTCTTCACTAGCCAACTACAGCCTTGGTCACAACAGAATATAAAATGTAGTTTCATAGGCAGCATGGTACTTAGAATTTAATCCAAATATCCCTATATTGCTGTTAACACCTATGATGAATTTCTTGGGCTATCTGTAGGACTATCCTGTACTGGCAGAGAAACCATGTGAGAACAGATGGGCAACTTGACCATAGTGATACCAGACTCTAGGATCTTTCAGCATTTGTGTCTAAAGAGTAAAAGTCTAGAAAACCTGGGAACATGAACGTGGTAACTACATCTATGGCTGCAAATCTGCTGGGAAACTTTCATATCCAAAAACCAAACAGCTTTAGTTACTAATAACAGCATTCCAATGAGTAGCAGTTTGTCCATATAAGCTGGCAAGGAGAAAAACCTTAAAGGATATTCTTGCATGTCATACTTCACAGCTGGGAAGGCCACCTTTTCTGACAGCTTGTTCTGGTGGTGGCACAAGATTTCAACTACAAGTACTGCAGGTGAGTTTCATATTTTTGCAGGAGGAAGAGGAATGAATTTGGACATAGCCCTAACAATAATTATTCAACAATAAGGAGTTATTCCAGAAAAAGCATTATATTGCCAAGCATCTTCCCCACAATTTGGATTGTTTCTCCCTTGCGCTTCATGAAATAGTAACTAATGCTATGGCAAATACCCAAACACAAGGTGATTTTAGTACATCACCTTGTTTCAGACCAACTCACAGTTACCAACAGTTAAATATAATCCCTTAAATTGCACACTACTAGTAGTAACATCCAACAAAATGCAAACATGGGAAACAACTCAGGGTAGGGCCTGTACACCTAAGCCAAGGGCAAGAATGGGATTTAAGGGCTGACAAGTCTCTTCATTGCCTCATGGTAGACCCTTTGGTTTCTTCAGTGAATGGGACCATTGCCAGGGTTGGAGCATCAACTGAGAAAACCCAGTCACACAGGATGCAGACATACATGCTGTTAGGTGTTTTAACAGGGAAGGCTGCAGCCCCCAAGGAAAACCACACCTCACTGCTATGCTGCGAGACACCTCTCCCTGCTCATTGCAGGGGCCGGGATCCCAAGCAAGCTCACAGTTTGCAGTCCCAGCCTAGAAACAGAAGAGCTAAATGTAACAGCAGTGCATCAATGCAGTCAAGCCCCTTGCCAAATCTCTTGCTGGGGATTTCTGTAACCATGAAACCAATATGCACATTTCGAGCCATAGCCTTACAGAAAGCCCACCCTTTCCCCAGGGAAAGAGACGGGTGTTAAGGAGGAGATCCTAGGAAAGTGCTTTGATAATCCAACTCTCAGCTCCAGGAAAGTGTTCATGTCCCAGGGCAATCTTTTCATCAAAATTTGGTCTGCATGACAAAAATGAAGGAAATGAAAAACGAGTAAATAGCAAATTAAAATCCCATAGCATTTAATTGCGGAATCAACAAAACATGGTGTTCCTGGAACAAATGCTGTGCCCCAGGCACCTCAGAAATTGCTACCCGGCACCACAGAGACTCCTCAGCACCCCTCTGTCTCAGTAGAACAGCAAAGTTCTGGGAGTCAAAGCAGGAATCCTGGCACATGGCAGGGTTTCTCATTGCTTTCCTTTTTAATGTTTGTACTGCTTTCTCCAGTATGACCAATGAGAACTCCAATGACTGAAACAATGGATGGGGCTTCCACAAAGCAGCACGTTGTCAGAGAGGGAACCACACTGGTTGCAACACAGCGGTAGCCCAGCATCACTGCTTCTCCCACATGTGTCCTCACAGGATTGTAGGAGCTCAGTTGCTGGACATGCCCCTTTGCAAATCAAGATCAGTGAAATGTTAAAGCTATGTTCTTGAGGGGAAAAGAAAGAAAAAGAAAAAAAAAAGAAAAAGAAAAAAAAAAAGAAAGAAAAAGAAAAAAGAAAAAGGGTTAACTCATAAGAAAAATACAGTTCAAAGTTAACATGTTCAATCTGGCTTTAATATGATTTTTGTAAGTTTTTTACTGAGCTTTTGCTCTGATAACATTGTGGTAGATGCATACTGTTTTCTTTCCTACACTACAAAACTCGCTGGCTTCTCCCATCCCTGAAGTTTACAGTCAGTTTAGAAACTGTCACTTTCGTGATGTGCAGTGTTCTCTGAACATTTTCACTGGCTGGCTTTATTTCACAGGGCAATTTGCACCCCTTCAAGCAGTGACAGAAACCCAGAATAATGACAGTTAATTTCATGGCACTCTACCCATCACACCTGAGAATGCTCCACTTAAAATCACAAAGAAAATCCCTACTGAATTCCAGGGCACCTGGATCCTCTCTGGAATAGAGCTAAAGCCTGAGTTGAGAGCTTTTTTGTTTGGTTTTAGATCAAGAGGAATATGAAGGTTAAGGAAAAGCAGAGCAATTTGCAAGTGGCAAGTGTCAACTATAGGAGAAATGTCTTACAAGACTGATACAATATTTCTCAAAATAGAAGAATCAGATGAGTACTGCATCTAAATAGATGACTTCAAAGGTTCACAGCACAAAAACATTGGTGTAAAGTGCTTTGCATGAAGCAGTCCTGGAAAGGGGATCCTTTCACACCAAAAGGTTTCTAAACCATTCTGCAAAATGTAACAGAGAATTTCATCTGTGCTGAAAGACCATGCACCTCTCCAATGCATCAGCTGCTCTGATGCCTGCATTATCAAAAATTGGGGCCCCGTGGCCAGAAAGGCCAAGAAGGTCAGACTTGACCTGTCTGAATATGAGATATCCTTTTGAAATCTGTCATGAACTATCGGAAAAGAAAAAAAAAAGGATGCTCCACTCAGCTGCAAAAGCTTATGCTAGAAATGAGAAGGGATTCTGACTGATAAAATAAGTAAGTAATTAGAAGTAGTTCAGTAAGACGGTGACTGAGTAACTCAGTTGTACATACTGTATGCATCAAGTATTAAATATATTTGAGACTGTACATAGTAATGAAGATACCAAGGCAGAAACCAAATGCTGAACGAAGGTTCCAAATTTGTTCATTTCTGACTGCCATGTGTCAGAAAGCTCAGAATAAAAATCAAAGCAAAATCCAGAGAGAAGGAATCACAGAAGATCAACACTGAAAAATGGAGTTTGCCAAAATCCTTGGAAAGTGAAGCCCTGGAGATGTACACAGCCCTGCTGAGGACTTAATTTTTATTGACACTTGCTCTTCTGGCCATGGGGCCCCACTTGTCTCAGGTGAAAGTTACTGCCAGGCCTGTGGTTCCCGCTGAATGCCCTGCCTGACTGCTTGGCGGAAAAAGCACTTCACAGCCCTTGTAATACTGCTTCTAAAGCTCACTGGTTTAAGGTTACATTTTAACTTCTCCTTATGTGGAGTAGGACTGAAAACCCCACTTGTTCTGGCAAGAAAACTAGAAGAGATTCAGTGTAATAGAGGTGAATAGACCAGCTATCAGCATCTCAGCAGGAGCTGTTCAGAGATGGGCTTCGGTCTGCTCAGATTTAATACCTAAAACTGTTTCGATCTTGCCTGAAATTCTCCCTTTCCCACTCCCACAGCAGTTACTTTAACTTGCAGTGAACGAGTACTGAGTTCAGGAAACCAGAGAAAGTTAAACATAACACAGATTTAGCATGAAACCTTCTTGAGCATTTCTCTGCAAACCATAATGCTTGCTTACAAAAAAGCACTATCAAAACAAAGCCCTACCTCCAGACACATAAAGCTCTCCCCCTGCCCACCCTTTCCTTCAGCCACAGGCTCCCTAGAAGCAAACATGATGGTTTGGGGATACCAGTTACAACCATTTCTCTTTGAGATGAGGATAATGGACTGTGAGTTGATTCCTACTGCATCCATAAACCCTTTAGAGTTCAAAAGCTCCCAGTTCGAGAAGCCAAGGCAAAGATAGCTCATAGATGAATTTACAGCATCGTTCGCCTTTACCTAGCAATACCTTGTAATCAGCAGATGTTTTCCCTGTTTACTCTCTCAGAGGGAGGTCAAATAATGTGCTGCACTGTGGCAATTCCTTTGATGCAGTAGTTTTAATGCTGTGCTTGGAAGTTAGGCTATAGAAGGACGTGCAGGAAGAATCTTTCTCAAGTATTCACACATCGATAGAAATTTCAAAAGATTCACAAAGTAATCAGGTTGCTTATTGTAGCTACAAAACATGGCAAGTCATATGTATTTTAATTCCTCTCTTATGTACATGTATATACACACAAAAATATTTTTGTATGCATACAGACGCACAAACACAGAAACTGTAGTCCCCATACAATTTCAGCACATGTAATTACAATATGACATTTAAAATAAGACAGGACCCCTTGCATTCCTACTAGAGCAAAGCCAGTGCAACACAGAAATCAGGATGTTGCATGCAGGTGAACGTAACCAACCTGTGTGCTTTTACCTCATACCATTGTAGATATACTAAACATTTGTTTCTGTTCTGCTGCTCAATTTGATATGAGAAAAACCCCTTCACTCAAGTTCCTTCTCTCACCTAAATTTAAGGATTAAATGATCCCCTAACAATTTAAGGAAAACACAACACCCCTCAGCTTGCCTTTAATGCTGCCAATTAATGAGGCAGATCTCAGCTGCGGGGAATCACTGATAATTCCCCTAGCAAAATGCTGCTGATGGAGCCGTGTTTATTTGCAGCAGCTGCCTCACACCCACCACACAACTGCTATGCAGGTCTGTCAGGGAGGATTTTAACTAAGTTCTGTAAGCAGTTATTGAGAAAACTGAGTGAAATATTGCCAGTTAAAATATATCTCATAAAACTCAAGCTACAGCAATGCTTTCACACTCATGTTCTAGTACTAAACTCTCGAGTTTAGTACTCATTTGCTTAACAGTATCTAGCTCCTGCCCCAGGAAAATGGCAGTCCACAGGCACTGCACTTGAAATGTCTTTTATACCTTGCATTTTTTCCATGTAAATTTAAGTTATTGAACGTTCTTTGAAGGCAAAAATGAAAACCACATTTTCATTTCGCTACCACCTGTCATTTCACCACCATTTCATCTCACTACCACCAGAGATGTGGCGGTGACAGAAAGCAGCTCTGGAGCTTGGTGCAAGCCCTGAGGGGAATCAAAGCTGTGCACAAGGGAACTCTTGCACATAGGTAGCTGCAGGCTGAAGGCTTTAAAGGCCTTCTCCTCAGGAGGTAACAGATCCTGCATACCTTTGGTCAGCTTTCCCAGGGCCAGGTTCCAGATTTTAACTTAGCTCTGACAGCTGCCACAAGCAGACACAGAGGCCTGTGAAACACCCACCATTACAGTACCCATTGCCTGTGTCACACACACACAGCGGTGTAAAGCTAGACACCCCACAGAACATGTACTCACGCCTCCTTTGCCTCCAGACCAGCAGCAGCCGGGGGCTCAGCCTGTCTTCCAGCAAACTCCTGCAGCGACACTGCTCCAGAATGACCAGCGCACCCCCCCGAGGCCAGCTTCCACAAGCTCTCCAGGTGCTCTCTGTACTCCGATCATACCGGCCAAAGTCCTGCTTCTCTGCTCCCAGGGCCCACCTGAGCCTCAGCTCCATGCTCCCTGGGCTGCTGTCCCCACTGCCCAGCCCAGCGTGCCTACCTGCCCCCAGCCTTGCCAGGCTACTGGCCCACACCTGTGAGGAGACTGGGCTGCTGCCACCCACAGCCAGGGCAGCCGCTCACAGCCATGCTGGCAGATGGGTTCTGAGGTACAGTTGTGTGTCTGTCCACGTGTCTGCAACGGCCTTCCGTGCCTTTCAAACCAGCCTGGAAATTCAGCGTGAAGGATTCCCAAGGCTTCATCTTCCCTGACAGCTCTTCAGGTGCTGACACAAAGAGCAAAAGAGGCCTAAAATGTGAAGCCTGTTTTACTGCTTACTGGTTTGTGTGTTCTCCAACCAGTTAATGCTTGGCCAAACCTTGAGTGTTCAGTAGGCTTGACTGAACATAAGCATCCCCTTCTAGAGAATAAACTAATGTCCTTTACAGAAATCACGTCTGGTGAGCAACTAATTAAAAGTATTGCTTTAATATTTGATTTTATTGGGCACTCTGTAAGCTGGCCTAACATCTGAAAACCAGCGGTCCTTAACCCAGAGCCACAGTTAGAAGCTTTATAAATGACTTTTTGAGGGGTCATTGTGGTCATGAGGGGTGAGGGAAGATCATGAGGGGACAGCAGGGGCGTCCATGAAGGGAGATCATGAGAGGACAGGAGGGGGGGCCATGAAGGGAGATTATGAGGGGACAGGAGGGGTGGCTATGAGGAGTGAGGAGAGATTGTGAGGGTATAGGAGAGGTGGCCATGAGGGAGATCATGAAGCAGGTGGTGGGGCAGTTGTAAGGGGAGATTGTGAGGTGAAAGCAGGGGTAGCCATGAGGGGTGGTCGTGAGGGGACGTGAGGATGGCCGTGTGGGGTAGAGGCAGCAGTTATATAGTGTGGGCCACTATGAGAGGGCAAATGAGGGGTGACTGTGTCTGGAAACCATGAGGGGCAGCCATGAGGAAAGATCAGTTTGCCCTTAGTGACATGGTTTAGTGGTGGGCTTGACAAACCTGGGGTAACGGTTGGGTTTGATGATCTTAGAGGTCTTTTCCAACCTAGTTGATTCTATGATTATCTTCTTCTAAGATTAGGAAAACACAAGTAAATTGCTGAATCCATTTTGCTGGCTTGCTATATTTTTCTGAACAACTAACAAGAACACTTTCTCACCTGGAGGATGTCATTTCATCAACCATGTTGATTACCATGAATTAGAAACCTGAACTCAGTTTTTTAGGTTGAAAAGTACATCCACATTCATGCCCTATATCCTTAAGACATGTTTAGGTTACAATATTCCCAGTCAGTATTGCGTTGCTATTCTTTTAACTCATATAGATAGTGAATTCATAGAATCATAGAACAGTTAGGCTTGGAAAGGACCTTAAGATCATCTAGTTCCAACTCCTCTGCCATAAGCAGGGACACCTCACACTAAATCATGTCACCCAGGCTTCATCCAACCTGGCCTTGAACACTGCCAGGGATGGAGCATTCACAACTTCCTTGGGCAACCCATTCCAGTGC
>JBCJKH010048071.1:0-20955 GCA_039877255.1 Loriculus beryllinus | reverse complement strand
TGGTGTCATCGGCAAACTTGCTGAGGGCGCACTCAATCCCACTGTCCATGTCAGCGACAAAGATGTTGAACAAGACTTGTCCCAGCTTATAATTAATTTTAATAAAGACAACGTGAAGAGCAGATAGTGTTTGCATCGTGTAACTTGGGTGCATAGCTAAGTAGCTTACCCCCCAGTCACATTTATAGGTTAGCAGCACTACCAAGCACAGATCTCAGATTGTTCATATTCAAGTTCACGCTGGACATTGCTCCCACAGATAAGTCTAGAATGACTGCTTGTTTATTTTAATGAAATAAGTAAAATATTTCTTCAGAAAAAAAAAATATTAATGTTTAACATTTTTAGTTTGAGTGCTTCATTTACCAGTGTCACACATGGGTTACACAAATATAGATGGGGCCAGAAAAGCTTATTTCTTTTTGTATTGTCAAGGCACTTTGATTTGTTTCTTCTCCAAGGAACTTGTGAGTCTGTAAGAAGGGGAAGTGGTGGAAAGTAAGAATATAATCTTATGTCAGAAGAAAAAAAAAGGTAACAATAATGTTTGCCTTTCAGGCAAAGTTACTCCTTGAGTTCACATGCATGATTGCTGCAATACAATTTTAACTGTCACATTACTGCAGGGTTTTCTGATTTGGCATAAGGGTAATGTAGCCATCAGGACCATTGTGTTCACTGAAAGAAAACACCACAGGACTACCTCCCAGGGTGTGCAGAAAAAGTCCAGCAAACCCACAGACCTTGCTGGAATCCACAGTACCTGCCTACAGTTCTAGGTACTTGAGGAGGAAGGTGTTCAGGTAGTGATGGCTGAAGATAAGTAGATTCAGATAAGCTGATATGTCTGGGTAGATCTCTGGTAGCCACTTTATTTTTCTTTATGGTTGGTTGGTTTTGTTTTACTTTAGGTTTTTACTACTATAATTAACAGGGTTTCAGGTGTGGAATTAGGGTTGGGATTTTTTAAAATTAATTGGACAGGGGAATTTTCACTTTCCTATTTAATTTATCAGCTACTCTCCACTGTTGGGCAGCTTCCTAATTTATTCCACAAGTTAGTATATTGATATTACTACATAAAAATGAGTAAATCACCCAAAAAATTCTGCAAAAGGAAGGACAATAACTTAAAGTAATGTGAGAGTGTGTAATTTTAAACATTTCCACAATATAACTTAAGTTTGTGATTACCTGCTGTTGCAGAGGGACAATCCCACAAGGACCAATGACAGAGCCCTTAGCTTCACCACAAGAAATCAAAAGTATCTGAGTTATCCAAGGAAGGCAGAACTAGTAATTTTAACTGTAATGAAACACAAGTACCAGATAAAGGCCCCCTGAACCCACCTTTCACAAATGTGTAAAGAGACAAATTCCGTAGGAGAATATACAGCATACGTACTGGAGCAAAGACCAAGCAAGAGATGCCACAGGGAGAGAGCTGAAGGAAATACTGTGCAACATGGCCAAGGCACTGTGGCTTCAGGCCCATCTGCTCCATACAGCCTCAAGACCCGTAGGGGTTAATACAGCTAACTTGTAGCTCCGCCATGGAGACAAAACTACAGAAGTGAATGTCTGCTTGTGGATATTTTAAACAAAAAAGAAAACATATGTCCCTCTGGAACTACGCTTGCTGTTTCTCCAGCAGATATGACACAAAGAACAGATAGCCTAGGCCTAGAACTAAATGCAAAATCTTTATTCCAAGGAGCAATTAGAGAACACGCTCCAAATATAGAGGTTCTCAGATTAGCAAAGTAAAAACACAGAAAAGTTGAGAGTGCTTATGTACACTAACTAGTAAAAAATCTAAACCCCTCAAAATATCTTGGCTGTGTAAACCAGCGGTTTCTTACCTGTGTGAGGAATATTTCTACAAACTATGAAAGACAATTTAGAATTAAAATTAAAACCAGCCTTTTCTCTCCCAGATGTTATTTTGTGATTCTACGCATAACAAGTAATGAGCAAAAATTTAAACAGGAGAATGGACTTAATTCAAAAGGTTGAAAAGAAAAATTGGAAATTTCATTTATAAAAATAGAAATTTACTTTAAAAATTTGAACATGTGGATTAAACCCTAAATAAATAGTTGAGGCCAGTATGATGCCTATCTTTAAATTCAAGTCTTGAAACATGATGGTAGATGTTTCACAGTACAAGTTCATTAGGTAGCTTGGACCCAAACGTAGAGCCAGTGCGTGCAGACACAATCCCACTGACAGCAGAAACTCAGCAGGAGTGCCTGTGGCTCGTAGGGGGCTGGAGCTGCGCACTCCCCAGGGACAGAATGCTAGGGGGGATCTTAAGAAGTCATCTGCTCCAACCTCTGCCAGAGGACGAACTGTGCCTTAAACACTGCCAATGTTTAAAGTTGTCTTTGTTTAAAAATCTGTGTAAATGATTTTATAATGTTCTCAGGAAATGTACTGCAGGGCCTTACAAAGCTACCATCAGGATTATTTCTCCAAATGCCTAATCTAAAGGTAGGCAATTACTTCTTGCCCTGTGAACAGGGGATTTGGGGAACAAGCTTTTGGTTCTCTATTTTTTACTGTCTTCACTGTAACAGCTTTTTACAAATGTGAGTATTCCTTTAGTCGTTGCTCCTGCAGACTAAACAAACCAAATTCTTCCAGTTTTACATACAAAATGATATTGCCTAGCACTCTCATCTTTCTTGTCTCTCTTCACTGGACTCTTTCCAATTAGCCCCCAAGCTCCTTGAAGTGTGGTGCCTGAAACTGGATAAAGTATTCCAGCTTCGACCTCATTAGGCATAATTAAAGTAAAAGGTTATTTCATGTGAATTTAATGAATTTTATTTATTTAGCTTAGTAGGAAATTTGCTTTTTCACAAAAACACTACATTATTGACCCACAATTAGTTTGCCACTCAGTAGAACCTGCATATCCTATTTTATAGAATAACCACAACTAGCCAAGTCTCTTCCTGAACTGTTACTTAGTTCAGCTCAATACTTTCTATTTGCCCCAAATGAAGCAAATCTTACTTGTCACCAAATTTCAACAATTAATTTAAATAACTTCTTATTCTAATCTATTCCTATGGCCTTTAGTGGCTATACAGGATTGTAAATGAAATATCTATTGAAGAACCCAATCTGTTTTATAAAGTATACTGATTAGCATAAAATTGATCTAAGTAAAAGCCTCCTTCTAACATTGTCCTAGGCAACAATGAATTGCTAACCCTAAGTACAAAGCACTCTTGTAGATCCATTTAAACCATGCTTCCTGCTTTAGCAATGAAAATGTCACAAGCAGTCTTTACCAAAAACCCTTTACCAAAATCAAGATGTGTCACCTCTGCAGCTTCTCTGTTCACAAGTCAATTATTCTGTCACAGATGAATTATTTGATATATCTCATATGGTATTTTTCCTTTTCTCTGAAATGGTGTATATATAAATAATAAAATTTTTTTTTTTAAAAAAAAGGAGGAGAACTCTGGAATTGAAAAATAGGTATAGGCACTATTTTCCCTCAGAATTAATATTAAAAATGACTACAACGCATATTTCAACTTGTGAAGATTGTCAGGATAATGAAAACCATGAAGATAACAGTGAGAATTCAGAACTAGTTCTGACCTTTCAGATTTTGTTCAAAGATATCTGAAAGTAATGCTTGCATATCTGAAAACGTATTTTTAAGGAATATGTTTGAAAGAAATGGACGGCCATGGTTTATGAAATCTCAGTATTTTATGAGGAGTCACAGAGTCAGGCTAACTCCAAATGTTACTCTACGTATTTGTCTTCTTCCAGTCTACTGTATCTATCGCCTTCTGTTGTTAGTAGTTAAAATCACTCTTCTTATGAGATGCTTCAGCCATACGTATTCATACGCCTTCACACTGACCCAATTTTTAGATCTTTGTTGAGGTGACTGTAGTTCCTACTTGCTAATTTCACTGTTCCACATCTGTTCAAAATTAAACCCCCAACTGCTAGTTCAATATATTGGTGCCATATGAGTCCTCCCTGTCTTAGCCATAAACTGGTCCATGTTATCTTACACATCAAATACGTTAAAGCAATGTGCAGTTATCCCTATCCAATTGTATTTCCTTTACCAGAAATGCTTAGTTCTTCCAGATACACTCCCTGCATCTAGATTAAGATCCTGAAATAAAAGCCTTTACTCTTTATTTAGTAAAGGCCTTTATTCTTCTACAGAGTTCAGTGAATTCTTTGTCAGTCTGTTGGTGAACTACATTAGTTCTCTACCTGTTAGATTTTATTGAAAACACTGCTGTCCTACATGCTCAGATGGAGGTAGTAAGTTTTTGATTAGTCTAGTACAAGTTAAGCTATATATAGAGAGGATATAATGGTTAGTGATGGTCACATGGTCGACTAGATTCTCCAGAGACACATTGATGCCACCATGCTCCCAACTGGTCAAAGAGAAAAAGCCAGGATTCACGAACTTGATGGAGGTCCAGTAATAAATCCATCAAATATCACAGCTGCAACAGATTAATCTAAAACATTTCATTTCAATTGGTCTGATTTTTAATATTGTACTTCATATTACAAATAAAATAAAATTTTAATATTTCATTTGTAAAGTTTTCACATTTCCATTTAAAACCAACAGTAGGTTTAAAGTAAAAAGAGCTTTGTGGAGGCAACAGCTTTAACTTCAACAAGATTCTAATTTTATAATAGTAGAGAAAAATGTGTAAACATAGGCATTCGTGATTTTCTTCTGTACACATCTACGTAAATTAGTTGATACAAATATAATTTACTATAGAAACATTTGTTTGTTTTTGCTACAGACAGTTCTATGCTGGCATCACATACTAGTCAATTAATCTTACAAAGAGTGAGATCTATGCCTTTTGCTTTCTAACCCCCAGTATGTCCATTGCCAGCAGTGGACTTCATGTTCAGAAAATCAGACTCACAGTGTCAGCAATCTAAAATTAAACGTCAGTATGAGATTATAAATAATAAAAAATGAATCCCACCATTTTCTTATCCTAATCATCAGATGCTTAAATGCCATGATCCAAGCCAACCAAAATCAATGACAGCTTTCCCATTCACTTAGCTGGAATTCACCCGCAGTTCCCAGTCACTATAGATTCTCATTTTAGTTTTGCAATTTTACCACAGCATGAAGAGTTAAAAAGCACGTAGTGTCACAGCCTCAGTGTGAGAAGTAAAGCCTCTAAGTCCTTCTGGGCCTCCTTGTCCTGAAAGAAACAGACAATCACGCATGAACTTAGATGGGACAAATCCCTTCATTTGTATAATATGCACCTAGCCACATTTCTCTACTAACAACAGACATAACACACAACTACAACTGCCACAGAATGTAAAGACTGCATAGTAAGTTAATTTCTAAGTGAATGGAAAGGTAAAGTTTGAAGTGAAAACAAGAGTCAGATGGCAGCCCTCCTTTTTACAGCTCTGTTAAAGCACTTATAATGTTAGCCACAAATAGCCTTCTTAGCAGACCAGCGAGCCTTTTAGCTTAGGCCGTAACTTTTACTGGTGTACTTTGCAGGAAGTACTCCTTGCTTTATACTTCACACAGTCTTGCAATCTGACTGTGCGCAGGTTTACTAAAGATATTTCTACGATGTTTGCTAACGATTTATTATGCAATTGACAAGAAAATATTGGGAAATGTAATTAATGACGTCAGTCAGATTGTGGTTTTGGTGCATACAGCCATACCTACTTGTAATAACCAGCATGGATTGACTACACCCTCAGTATCTTCCATACTGGTGTTAGTGAGCTCTGCCTATGCTACTGGGCTCATAGCAGAGAGGACGCAGTGGTGGAGCAAGAGGCAAGTAATCTGCTGTGTTCAGAGCCAACACTATATTATACCTCCTAGGACAGAAGGGAAAGGCTCCTTTCAGGTGCTTAAGTGCACATGTTTGCACAGGGCTTTCTGTAAACCAAACCCAGCTCACAGACTCTTAGTCACAGGTAACCAGTGACATATGTTTTAGCTATTCCATGTACAATCCATTCAAAAAGAGGTACATGCATATGAACATGTAACCACAGTACAAAAACTCCATTATTCTACTGATTTTTTAAAATGTTTCCTGGATATAATCCATTTGCTTTACTTACCACTGCAAAACCTCTATTTGCAAAACGCACCTTGGTTTAAAACCACATTTCTAAAAAGTCAGCACCTCGTAACTGCGGGCTGGTAAGGGTCCAAACACCCACTGATATGCACTTGTGTACTTAGCAGTGCAAGTGAAAAGCACTTGCATGTCACAAATTTTGGGCAAGTATTTCTAATGACAGAGACGAGTATTTATCTCCCAGATAACACCAGAGGCAATTCTGAAAGAAAATACTGTAGACAGACAGTGAAGTAATCACTGAACTTCAGGATCACTTCATCATCTAATCAACCAAAGAGCTGGAACAAAATACAGGACATTTTAAAATACATTTTATGGGTGAAGAAATTCTTGCTTCTCTTTATTTTGGTTAGTTGTCTATAATGTCATGGAGTAATAGGGAAGAATATTGAAATGATAGAAACCATATGCCAGACATGTCAAACTATATTATATTATTGGTCTGGATTAAGGCATTAATACATGAGCTGGACACTTCTCTTGGAGTTGCTGCCTTACTCCCACTGGCAACAACAGGCTAAACTATCTGCCTAATCATTTATCAGAGGCCTTAAAAGGCACACACTGCAAAGCCAGTAAGCTCTTGCCAAAATACTCCAACAGAAGGAAATGTCACACTGAATTCGGCACCCCTTAAGCTCCACATCACCACAAGCTCCCTGGAGCACCAGGTTGTGGCTTTCAACAAGAACTGGGAAATTCAAAATTTGCATCAATATACTGATTAATTCAGGCAAAATACATTCTCTTCTGTACTGACTGTGGTCAACTTGTGAAAACTATTCTAACTCCATTAAGCAAAACAGTAAAAAGACAGCTATTGTCCCTTGCTATTACGAAAATATACTGAACCAAGGTTTCAGTGTATCTGATCCTACTCCTCACACTTTTCTAAGCCAAAAATTATTTTCTCATCTCAATGGTGTTTAGCATTTCATGGGTTGATCGGATTCTTTACACACTTTGAAAGCTACAGCATTTAAAAAATATATCTCCAAAAGATTCTGTATAATCGTCTCTCTCCTTAGAAGCAAAGGATTATATTGGGCAATGAGCTTTAACAAGTCCCAGAAATATTGGGCAACCTTCCCTGAATCTTCCACTGGCTTAGGAAAAAGAATGAAACAAACCCATGATTGTTCTAAGATCTTGTTGGAGAAGAAAGTGCAAACGTGCAAAGCGTCCAACCTCTGGACGCCAGAGTTGCTAGTTCCAAACAAGACTCTATCAGTATAAGCAAGAAGAATTATTGCTGCAAACTATTTAACAGGCTGAGCTAATTGAGCCAGCAGCTTCCAGTCAGTAAGAACTCAGATGTCAAAAGCACTGCAAAAAGAGAATCAGTAATGGCATTAAAAACAAAACTGAGAATGGTCAGTGAACTATTATGTCACCTTTGGATAGAGTCCTTCCAGACCAAGAGGTATGTCATGCTAAAAGGAGAGAGAAGCCACAACTCTGTTCAGTGTACCGGTCTCCAGTTGTAAGAATGAAAACTTCATTAATGCCTAAAGTCTGACTGTTAATGGGAAGACAAAGCCATAAATCCTGTACTTGGCCAGCTCTCTTCTTCACTGATTTTTGGACCTGTGGTTTTCTGGGGGAGGAGGGCGTTCTGTTTGGGGAGGGGGAGTTTGGGTTTTGTGTTGTTTTTTTTTAAGATGGGCAGGCTTTGATCTCCCTCTAGAGCATGGCAAGGAGAGGAAGAGGTGCAAGTCACAGGAGGAATGAAATATATTTGTGTCAGACCCATTTGTTCACCCTGAGGCTTAGCTCAGCACTGGCTGGATACACACTCATTTTCCAAACTTGACTTTCTACTGCCAAGGCTTACATTTATTAAACACTTCTCATATAATTTTCAGAGTTGAACAGGAGTTCAAAATGTTCTGCAAACTGCTACACAAAAGGTATTCAAATTACAGGGTCAGTGACTATATTTTCCCTTCTTTCTACTTAGTTGTTTTTCTTTTATGTTTCATCATCTACAGGGAATATGCACAAGAAAAAAAGGCCTGGGAGGTCAGGAACAGAAGAAGGGAAGAGAGGGAGTTAAGAACAAGAGCAAGAGGGAAGAGAGAGCTGGTGGGAAACAGGGAATGTTGGCTTTAACTGGAGGTATTCCACATTTTGACAGTTAATTTCTGCTGAAAAAATTACTGATAAATGTATACACAGACATACACATATACATGTGCATGCAAAAATTAAATGGCAATTAAAGCAGAGACAGAAAGATAATGATTTTACCTTCCATCTCTGCTAATTATTTCCTTATGCACTAAACACACTCAACCCAGGCACTGCACATATGTGCACTCATTGACAAACTGTCAACACAGAATGATACACCCCCATGACCACAACCAAAATGGTTACACTGGCCAACTAAAACATAATTGTGTGCAACTGCTGCCAGATCCCAAGCTGACATGCAGCCCGCAGGGTTTCACTGAAGTCAGCGGGGCTGCATGGTGTGTTAAATGAGCTGGGCTGCCAGGGTTGTCCAAAGCTGTACTCTGATATGTGGTAACAGCAATGAGGTGCTGAGAGCCACTCCTGCTTTCAGGTACAGCTGTATCATTCTGTCGCAGCTCCAGGAGAAATCCTGGACTGCAACAGAAGAGACTCCAAAACATGCACAGTGATTGTTAATTAAAGAGTAATAGCTCTTGTGGACAATTTAAATCATACACAGTTACATGCTCTCCCTTAGCATCTTCATGATGGTGTGACTGTAGTAGGCATAAATTGCATATAATTGCAGAATACTATTTTTCCCTTTAGATACTTCAATAAACCAATGCACCCTCCTATATGACAGCTGTATGTCACAAGTTAGGGCATTTCATGTTCTTTTCATTAGTTTTAGTATCTTCCTCTGAGGATGAACTGTGACTTTTCAAAGCTTTGAGGATCAAGGCAAGCACAGCTTTAAAATGCATAGCTGATAGTAATTCCGCATTTTCTGATTATCCTTCAAGGAGAGGGAAAAACACCATTTTGCACCAGAGGACTGTGAATAAAGTTTGAGGACTGTTGAAAAATTACAGAAAGGCAGAATTTAATTTAGAATAATTAATAGTCATGTAAAATTTTTATCCACCTAGTTATTTTCAACTTAAAATACTAAGTTTCATGAGTAACCTGGTTTCCTTTTCCTATTGTACATAATGTAGAGCTTTTGGTGCTTAAGACGTTTCCCTCTTTCTGTCCAGCTGCCGACCCTACCACACTGGGACCTACAGCACTTGCTGTGCAGTCATCACTGAAACAGCTTGAATACAATCAGCCCAGTTACAGCCCCTTCAGAAAGACGCCTGTAGAGGCTTTCCTTCACCCTGTACATTGACTCTGAGACAACATATTTCAAACTCCTGGAAGCCTGACTTCCTCTGGCCACTCTACATAAATAGGAAACCAGTTCTGAACGTCCTCATCCTGCAGTGCATCCCCAACTCTGTGAATACTTTTCCCACTCTGCGCCTGCATTGCCAGCACACCAGCATAGAAGATACACTCCATGCTTTGAGGAACTGCCTGTTGACCAGTCTTGCTGTACTAAGATGTGTACGCTAGAACTGTGTACCTTTGCTAGGATGTTGAAACGAGTACTTTGTGATACTAGTGGATGAAATCGTAAATATAACAAACTCAGTATTTAGTAGGATAGACTTTATCCTTATCTATGAAACTATTACACTACAAAAAAAATCATTTTTTGGAATTATTTTTGGAGCGGGAAAAAGAATAAGCAGACAACGCAAACAAACCTTTTGGCAAAAACTTCAAAAACATGCAGATGGCAAATCACTCTCATCACCAAGAGAAAAACAGACTGTATTCTCTGAAGTGCAAAATAATGTAAAACACGGGAGGTCTCAAATTCTTTCAGCAGCTCTTTCACAAATGTCTCATTTTTACCAGCATTTTAAAGTTTGAAATCTGATCTCTTTATAATGAGTTTTTAAAAGACCTAGTGCCTGAGCTTGAAGCACACAGATTCAGTGTAAAACCCATCACGGATTAAGGAATAGTTTTTAAAAATATATTCAAAAGATACTTTCATTTTAGGTTGGTGGTAGCTATTAGGAAATTCTTGTTCAACTCCACAAACATTATTAGCAGGTAAACAACAGCCTGGAATTCAAAATGAACACAAATCTGAATACTTCATTATTTTGTAATTGAAGCATCAACGACTTTTCCTTAGCATTTGGAGAACAAATGTGCATGAAATCTAAAGGAATAATTATCCTCTGAAAACAGACTGAGCTGCTGATACTGAGAAAGTAAAACGTTCCTTTTGATGAGAGAACAAAACCATTTTGGGGTTAACTCAAGTTATTCAATGAGTATTTTTTTTTTCACAAACAAGTCATAATTTGTACCCTTCACTTTAAAAGCAAAAGTACACTACATTTTTCTCCTTCAAATCTTATTTAGAAGGACAGATTACCACAGCAGTTTCAAATGAGATCTGCTGGAAATACCACAGAAAGGTCTGCTACATACAACTAATCTATGGTAGCTGGAGCAGGGGTTTCCTGAAAAACCTGCTGTGGAAAATATACAGGTATACAAATGGTCTGTTGTAATAGGAACAACCAATGGGTGCTGAAGTTTATACTCTGCCTTCTCTTCCATCCCTCTGTATCCCCACTCATTTCCTTATGGACAATATGAGAAATGGAAATTAATGACTGAGGAGATCAACTGTGGTGATGAAAAAAAAAAAAAATCTTACAGGCATGATTTCTCCTCGGGAGCTGCATTCTTGTACAAACATTCAGCCATTGTTCCTGCCACTATTACAGTTACCTCCTCCTCCATGTGGGCTTTCCTAGAGTTTCAAATGTCACTGAGGCTAAAGGGAGAGTCTGTAACAAGTCTCTGCTTCCTGCCATTCTATCACCTGTAAGAAGTGAATACCATAGTGGTCAATTTCTGTAGTATCTAAATCTCTCCCACTTGTTAATTTTAATTCTGAATTGCCTTAATTTGGAGTTGCAGGGAAGGAGGGATTGGTTTTGAAATTACTATTGGGTTTTTTTTTAATCACCAATAACTTTGTAAAATTCATACTCGGCTTTGAGGAAATTTTGATCTGTAATTTAAGTCAGACCTTCAGCAGCTCTCAGTACAAATAGATTTGCTTTGCATTCCTCCTGCTTCGCTGTCTTTGGCTCTTCCAAGACCACAGTTTTTGTAATGTAACTGCTACTTTTTAGATTCATTTCAAAAACTGTTCTAGAGACCAGAACCTTGACACTTTAATCACTTTCTCTGTTAGCCTGTTAAATCCCTTTATGGTGAGCTTCCTGGTCCCACAAACACAGAGTTCACTTCCATGCCAGTGCTCATCTCCAGATGAACAAATACAAAACAATTTCTTTGCTATTAGACTTTATAATCCTACATTGAGATCTTCATTTTCTACAGGTTCCAGCCTTGAAAATACCCAACAATCTTTATTATAAACAAAAATTAGCGTTTTATTCCCCTTTCACACAAAACTCTGTGTTTAATCAAGCACACCCCCCACATTTTGTCTTTCTGTATGCAAGACAAATGTTCATGTTTTCAAATTTTAAAAAGCCATTTTTTTCCATCTCAGTAGTCCACCACATCTGGTTTTGACAGCTCTTCATGTAGTCACACTCAGCAAGGCTTTGAGCACACTACAAAGTAATGAGTCTCAGAAAGAGTAATGCAACATCTACTAGATAAACAGAGCAGCTGTTAGGCACTTTACAATAGCTCACAGCAGCCCTGAACACTGGGATCTGTTTTACTGAAGGGGTGAATGTTTTCCAGGACCCTGAGGTTATTCACCTGGACAGCAACCAGAGAAAAGCAGAATAACTTAATGTCCTGTACACCTCCAACAGTGAAGTACCACTCCACAGTATGACAGTATTTATGGCCAAGGAAAGACCATATAATTCATTGGAGTTTTTTTTGTTTAGAGAGGATAAAAAACGCATTGTACTGCAACATTAGTTACAATTAAAAAATGCAGAGACTGATTAAAAATGTGCCAAACTATTTTTTAAACCGGGTATTAGGACTTAAGAGGACTCATTCAATCAGAACTTGTCTCTTATGATTTCTTTGGTATCTTTTTTCAGGTTCATAATAGGGTTGAAATTGTCCATCTGACTTTTTTTCTCTTTAACAAGAATTACCTCTGTTTGGAAGCCCCTCCACCCCTTGAATTAAAAACATATTCTCTAAGTGGTAGAACAGATGCACAGAAGGGATACTGGATGCAATACAACATTCAAGACAAAAATCATATCACTTACCTTGAAATGTTACATGAAATGAATCCTAGACAAAGTGTCAAAGAAGTGCCCTGAGTTAGACCAGCTGAGAATTTGACCCGAGGTTTAAAATGAGCTATGGGCTATTTTACTGATGCCGAGCACCTCTGGTTCCCACTGAATTCACTGGAAACTGTGGATGCTCAGAAGCAATAAAACATAAACCATTGTCTACTATTATTTTTCATACTTATACTGTGGGATGATTTGTATCATGAAATTCTATACATTTCCTCAATGTGGCACCTTTCCAGCAACTTTTGTTTCACAGTCTGCTCCTGATTTTATGCCTTTATACATATACATGTTTCCCAGTAGAAGCCAACATTTAAAAACAATACAGAAATTCCCCTGCCTGAAGAAAGATAGAAAACTGACACAAGAAACTGTGATTACACATGGGAATGATGGTTTTTGCATGACTGTGACAACACACCATGGTGCTGACAACCTTGCAATCCTGTGCTGTGGCAAACAAAGAAATCCTCATAATGCTGCTGACTTATGTTTTCTTTTTCAGACCATCTTTTACAGGGCTGTAATCAATTCAGGCACTTTATCAGCATCTGTTTATTACTACCTCCCCAATATATCTTTAGTTTTATTACAGTCTCTTCCCTCCCTTAAACTAACTGGACTAAATGTTATTCCTACATACAGTTCAAGCCCTGAACGACTTCAGTTCCAACACGTTTCACCCCCCCTCCCCGAATCAGTAATAGTCTTTCTCTAATAACCAAAACAAAACATAATATTCTAATTCAGATGGGACTTGAGGTAACAGTTCATATCAGCAGTTTGTATTCCAAATCTCCATTTTACAGTAATTCCTTCCTACATGCACTTGGTTTTACCTTGTGCTGACTGCTTTTTTTTTTGTTTGTTTTAATTGAATTACACACTATTGCCCTGGACTTTTTTTTTTCCCCCTACACTTAACTCAAAACACATCACAAGTAAATAAAACAAAGCTGACATATCTATGATATTTACAGAATTGGCCAAAACAGAAGAGGACAAATCATCTTGCCCTCTTCCAGCGGATAAAAGATTTCTGGGGCCTGTTTGACACTCTTCTGTTCACAAACCAGTATTATTCTCATCATCACCCAGCTTGAACGGGTGCATACACTCCCCCTTCACATTGCTCCCAAATTCCTGCTCTCACCTCAGAGTCCTCCTTTCTCAGGTCTGATGGTACTTCCAAGAATGTGATTCTAAGCCCCTCCAGGTGGCCTAGGACACAGTAAACTCCAGCTTATGTTTAGATTGATGACAATGGAATTTAGGGGCAGGATTCACATCTCATTAGCTGCACAGTGTAGGAGCCAGCTGCCTTAGGTACACATCTTACACCTGTCTCTACATCTAATCTCTCTCTGCCATCAGGGGACAGAGGGAGGCAGGATGGGGAACCTGACCCATCTCTCTCTCTCCACTGACTGTAGGGGAAGCCTCAGCAACTACCTTTGGTCCCCAAAATTTTGTTCAGCTGCTGTTAGCAAAGACGAGACCAAATCTAAGTTATGCCTATGCTTTTTCAAGTAGTCTTTATGAATATGTTGAATGACTTGCAGTTTACTAAACACAGGCAGTCTTTTGCCCATCAGAAGTTTCTGTGATACATGTTTGTTTGCAATTCTACCAGGTAGCTCAAGAGCTCATTGCAAGATTACCAGGCCTGTAGTAAGCTGAATACAGGAAAAATAAAAACTTGACCAGCACAGTCAGTGCAGATATATACAAAACAGGCTGAGCACAGGCAATTTCAGTTGTATGCTCTTCTGCAGACACCACTGGTTCTACCTTTTATGCAAAGATGTAAGGTACTAAATGAAGGATAATGTATAGCAGTCTTTTCTGTGCTCTGCAATAGGCAAGCTGAAGCTACATTTCAACAGTAAGTAAAGAATAAATTAGAGTTACCAGATTACTTATATCTGTATCAATATGTATTCAAAGAAACACTGAACTTAAGCAATGATTGCTTAATTTACGATTGGTACATACTATAACTTGGGCCAAAAATAAAGGCCACCCAGGAGCAGCTGCTGGTGAGGCACGCAGTGGTCTTTATTCCCAGCAGGAACACTTGACATAAACATGTTAGTGCTCCACACAGCATTTATTGTCAATCAAGTTACAGAGCTATTTAATGGTCTTTTCCCTGAACTTCAAAGAATCAAATTGGATAGGGCCAATTCGTCTCTGGAATCACCTTTCACTCTCCCTACCACATCTGCTGTGCTCAAAGGGGGTCCCTTAGGCTGACAAAGCTCACGTTTGAACTTGTCACGCTCTAGGATGGTAAGACATTTCCAGTCACAGGTCAGTAATTATGGAACTTGCTTCTACATGAGATCAGAGTGAACCTTCTTGCCATGACTTGGTTTATATTTGAGAAATTAAATCACTTAAAATTTCTCAAATATCTGCAGAAATTTTGTGTCCACATACTAAAAATACTCTAAAGGGCCTAAAAAGGAATCTAATAATCTCTTGGAAAAAACTATGTTCCAGCAAATGTAACTAGAAGAACTGTGCCTCCTTAGCATCACTGTGGGTGAAGACAAAGGCAATCTTAACTACCTCCCCTGCAGCTAGCACATTGCCCTGGAGGCCCTGACAAGAATCACAAACCAGAGGCTTTAGGAGCAGAGATAGAGATTGTGCGACAAAATTTTGAATGCTTTCAACTAAGAAAAAGTAGGTCTAGGGCAAAATTTCAGTACAGCTAGAGTGACACGCTCAACTGCTTATGATGCTTAAGATAGTCTAATGAAACGGGTTGAATTACAAAGAGGGCAATTCAATTGCTGACACAGACAAGTCCTTGACAGTTCCCAAAGATTTTTTTTTTAAAGCTGTTGATACAGACAACTGTAAATGAGCCAACAGAGAGTGGAGGAAAAAGGAAGGTTCTGTGTTTAGAAGAAAAATGGAAATGTTTTGTTATTACTGACAGTGCAATAATGGGCGCCAAAGACAAGACAGCGGTCACAAGAGAACAAGTTATCACTCTCAGTACTCACCTCATTAGTAACTGAAAGAATCGACAGCGCAGAATCACAGCACTTCAGTGCATTGTTTTTCTGGCCAAGATCTTTATAGCACTGAGAAAAAAAACCAACACATTTTGTTTCCAATCAGACCACTGTACGAATACCAGAGTCTAAAATCATAATTTTTAAAAGAACTTGGTTACCTTTGCCAAATACACATAATTGCATTTGGAATATCCCGGATGCATTTCTTCCACCTAAATAATAAAAAACAGGAAAGAAAACAGACATAAAACAAGTGTGATGAGATTTATGTGGTCTGCATACCACAAACATCAGACTGAATCATCCCTACTGTGTGTACTGCTGTTTAGCACTTAAAAAACAGCCCAGAAAAACAAGAAAACTCCAAACTCAAACCCTAAACTAAGCACATGAGATGCTGATACTGCACACAAAAGATTTCTGTTCCCCTTGTTCTACACTCTCCCTTAGTGCTTTGTAAAGATCTCAGATCATTCTATAGAATATCTATTGGATTAATTCCCTTACACAGTGGGTTGTAAGACACTGCTCTCTCTAGATATTTCCTTATACAAATATAGCAATCAACTATAGAAATAAATAAGGAAACTATTCATGCTTTGTGTAATGCATTATGAGCTTCATTCATAACTTTATAGTTATTTTTCTTTCAAAGACCTGTATCTTCTAGCTCCAGGTTCACTTTTCTACATTACCATCTTCTGAAAAGTTCAGATTGTTAAAAAACTTCAAGATTGTCTTCCTTTTAAAACACATCAAGGATGCAGAAGCTTGAATGATGAGCATCCTAATTATCTACTAACCAAGAAGTATCTTTAATCAACAAATGGCTTCTGAGAGAGGAAAAATTACATCAGTGAAACTTATGGTAGCCATAATCCTTTGACCAAAGCAATGCTGCTTTCACCGCAACTGCGTATTATCAAACAATTGAAAAAGAAACTCAAACAGCTGTCTTACACATGAATTTATTTTTTGTTGCAGAAGATGACTTAAAACCACAGTTATTCTGCAGGCCACCACAAAATGCCCTGAAGCTAAAAGGAACGTTTCCAATTATTTTTACCACCTCTGGAGTTTGACCTTAGAGATAAAAATCTCTTACACTGGGAAGACAGTAACATATTGTGTTGTCAAAAATTCAGGAGATCATTCCATCTTTAAATATACTAAAAAGACAGAGAGTAACTACTTTTGATAGTGAGTAAAGTATGCTTGCTCAATTCCTTTGAGAAACTGTCTGAAAGCAATTGCAACAATGGAAGTTGATGCTTTGAATTCAGTCAAGTGAAAAAGCTGTATTTTTCAACTCCAGATTTAGAAATTATTCATATAAAAACCACTGAAAGACAGATTTATTCAGGTAGTGTTTTCTCATAACTGTGCATTGAAGTAGAATGGCCAGGAACATGGACCTATATGACAAGAGTTTTCTATTTCACTATAAAGGTATTTTCACCTCCCAAAATAAGAAAGGCTTCTACTGAAATTCAATGGGAAGAGCTTCAGTTCAGAAAAAAAGGAGTGTCACAATGTCAAAGTTTTCCTTGCTTATGTTAACCCTCTTACAGAAATGGGCAAATCATTGGTTACTGCTATGGTTAATTTGTTTCAATAGCATATGTAACTCAGCTACATTCATCTCACATTAAGTCTACTAAATATTAATCATGGCAAGTCATTGAAGTATTCCTTAAAACTAAAGAAAGAGAAGAAAGGTGCTAGCCACTCATCTACAAACTAATTTGAAAACAGAAAAGAAAAAAATACTTTACTAGTACAGAGCTCTGTGGTCTTTAGGAGAGCCTAGGATTTATAACTACTGAATATAATCTGTTGAGCAGACATCTCGACAACAGTCACATACAGCAGCTGGTAAACAGTCACACAGAAAAACCCTTGGCTAGGACTTACCTTAAGGAAATTCTGCAATGCTTCTTCTACTGTTGAAGTT
This sequence comes from Loriculus beryllinus, assembly GCA_039877255.1. Classification (NCBI taxonomy): domain Eukaryota; kingdom Metazoa; phylum Chordata; class Aves; order Psittaciformes; family Psittacidae; genus Loriculus; species Loriculus beryllinus. Next base: position 3,467 of record JBCJKH010048071.1, on the reverse strand, counting down.
GGTGGAGTCCCAAAGAGAGCAGCAGCTACTTTCTTTTCAATCCAAGACAACTGAGCTACCTACAATAATAACAATAATATGTATATATATATATTTATATTTGAGATATATACATATATCTCAAAAGTCTTTAGGTTTGCTTCTCAGTTTTGGAACAAATATTGTCCTGTGCCACTGTACTACTTATACAATCTATTTTGCAAAAGAACTCGTAAAGGAACGTTTTATATTGGCCATTTGCCAAAGCACAGTCTTTTAAATTTTCAGATTCTGTTAACAGGAAAATGCATATATTAAGAAATACATGACAAAACATCAGCATCATTAATATGAGATTATTCTAATGCATAAAGCTTAAAGTACAGTTTAGGTCTCATAAGACCTTGCAATTTTTTAAAACCTAAGGCCAGAAGTAGCGGTTTAAACCTGCTAAGGTTTTTATGAGACATTCAGTTTAGCACGATAGTCCACGTACTTGACTACTTTTCAGCATTATGAAATGCTATTGCTACAGTCAAAATGTAAGTGCTTTTGGCGCTTGTAAAACAAGTTCATTTATTACACAGAAGCTAGTGACAACCACTGTTAAGAAATAAGCTTCATATTTTCCTCTTCAAATCTGACAAACAACACTTGCCAAAGACCTCATTTCAGAAACATGGCCTTCTGTAAAAGAAGTGTAGGCAACTGTTATATTGCCACACAATATAGATGACTTCTTCCATGTACTGACAACTAACGGAAACTGCTCTGGTTACTGCCATAAGGCATTTGGCTCCCTCACCAAACCTGGAGAAACACACCTCACACCCCTAATGAAGGATGAAGCTGCTAAGAAATGCAGTATGAGACTGGAGCCTGTTTAAATGGGGAAGTGAAGCCACTCGCTTCAGACACTTTACTACATCTCTAAAGGAAAGTCAGAAGTTTATTCCTTCACATCTGTATTTGAACCACAGCACTGATGGCTCCTGTCACAGAGTAGAGATGAGTTTAAAAATGATAAAAAACAAGGTTCCATAGCAATTTATGGCCTGGTCTATGCAGAGGCAAAACACAGAAGGGATACAACACATGAAAAGAAAGAGAGCCTCTCATCAGAGAACTGGAAGTGAAATATGAGTCACAGAGACAGCTCTTTTCCAGAGGAAACTGCAATTCAAATAACAGAGTTGAGCCTTGAACTGAAATCTGTCCTACTGCTGTAAAAATTAAAGTGGTTTTGGATAGCTTTAGTTTATTTCCGCCTCATTCCCTGGCTTCCCAATCTTGTCAGGGCTGTTGCTGCTCGCTCCATCTTCTCCAGCTAAATGCAGCAACCCAGCAGATGTCAGTTAATTATGGTAAAATACAAGAATCCATCCACACATAACTACCCACAGCCATCAACCAGAATACTTCTCTTTTAAAGAGGTACCAACCTCTATTCATTTCTTATTGCAAACTGCCCCAAAATACCATTGCAATGAGTACAAATACAGGTCAGCATGCAACAGGAAAAGGCATAGGACAGTTTTTCCATCTGCTCTAAATGACTAGCTACATAAGACCAATATTGCTTGGAGACAGAAGGGATCCTGCTCAAGTCTTGCTGGTTGTTCAGCAGAGTCCAATGCCTTATTTGTTAAATGCGAACAGTAAGTCTTTCCCACAAACCCACTAAAAATCATATGCCAAAGAGAAACAATATTAAGGATGCTTCTCTCTCTCACACACATATCCCACTGTTGAATTCTCTTCTAAGTGAACAAAGTATGGTTTACAACTGCTCTCCAACAATCCCACAGTTTTTATTGAAGCAACAAGATATTTCCCCTCTCTGCACTGCAGTGCTTCCATACTGTGTTAAAAACTGCAGCACAGAACGCTGCCTAGAAAGCATGCTGGTTAAAACTTCAAATTGTAGGTATGTATTTAATTCCCTCACACACTTAATTTCCCCAGCTGTTCTACAGTTTCTGAGGCATATTCCACAAGAAATACTTTTGCAAAAATCCTTTTTGTATTGTTTTCTTCATGCCAATCTACTGCTGCAGGAGGCTTTTGGAAGAGGAAGGGGATTTCTGTATTTCTAGGTTCATCACATCAAGATAGAGGCAGCTTACAGATGAAGAGGGGAAGAAATAAAAGGAATGTGTATGCACATACACTGCACAGATACAATTACCACACATGTGTCTGCTGTTATGCAATAGTGAGGAAACAAAATTGCAGTTTTTCCATGTGGAGTTACAATTATCTATTGAAAACACAAGTTCTTCCTGGCAGTTGTTTTCTTTTCATACAAGATGTAATCAGAACTGATTTCCAGAGGTTTTAGTCATTATTTTGTCTGGCTTAGGTGCTGCTTTGCATTATTCAAACTTTTAAAAGTGCAAACATACATGCACTTGGCCATTTTTATATTACAAATCCCACCAATCCAAAACGTTTAAACCTTTATGCGTAAAAGTGAAATGCATCTATGCACAACAGTGAGCTTTCTGCAAGCTGCGCTGGCTACAGCATTATACTCTGTGACTATTACACAGATAGTCCGAGTTTCTGAATGTTTCCAGCAGTCAGCCCTTACATGCCACTGGCTTGAATTCATTGCATCTAACTCCAGCCATCCATAAATGAAGTGCCTCCCTTATGTGAGTTGTCCAGGTTCCTTGCATGGTCAATACAGTGAAAGGCAATCTCCCTTCACCTACATTAGTCTGGGATGAACACTCGTCTCCTTCTCTTCTTCCCTTCAACTACAAAAGGAGCATAAACAATTATACCTTGTGGATAGCTAAAGACAGATGAGGTGAATCCCATCACAACAGCTGAACCACACTCCACCTGAGTCAATCTGCCCCCTCCTATTACTGAGGTGGGACAAATGGAAAAGACCTGGTTTACGCAAGACACAAAATTGTGTCCTGGAGCAACAATGATGAAGAGGAAATTACACCCTTTGCCTAAACACACACAAGCACAGTCTGTAATTTGCAATAACTTTATTAGAGTATCTTACACCACATTCAGTGAAATGGAAACATCATTTCTACTACACCAACTAACCTTATTAAGCATTCTCTGGGTGGAAGCAAGCACAGGCAACAGAAACCTTGGTGTAAACATGCTCTAGTGTACTGCAAATTTGACTTCTGCAGTCAAGGTTGAAGTTAGCCTGGAGAAGAGAAGGCTGCGTGGAGACCTCATAGCAGCCTTCCAGTATCTGAAGAGAGCCTGTAGGGATGCTGGGGGGGGACGACTCTTCGTTAGGGACTGTAGTGACCGGACAAGGGGTAATGGGTTAAAGCTTAAACAGGAAAGGTTTAGATTGGATATAAGGAAGAAATTGTTTACTGTGAGGGTGGTGAGGCACTGGAATGGTTTACCCAGAGAAGTTGTGAATGTTCCATCCCTGGCAGTGTTCAAGGCCAGGTTGGACAGAGCCTTGTGTGGCATGGTTTAGTGTGAGGTGTCCCTGCCCA
>JBCJKH010048069.1:44383-55182 GCA_039877255.1 Loriculus beryllinus | reverse complement strand
CAAGACAGCCTCAAAACATCACGTCACCCTCTCTGTTTGAAAACAGCAAATCCATCCAGGCATCTCTCCTAGTTGGCTCAGTAACCAGTTGGTTACTTCCACACCCCCCAGGAACCTCCTGGATTGTTTCTTCTCTGCTGTGTTGTACTTCCAGCAGACAAGTGAGGGGTTGAAGCCCCCCATGAGAACAATGGCAAGCGATCGTGAAACTTCTCCCAGTTGTTTGAAGAACACTTCATCTGTAGCTTTATCCTGGCTGGGTGGTCTATATCAGACTCCTACCAGGGTATCTGATTGGTTGGCCTTCTCCCTGATCTTCACCCCCAAACATTCAGCCTTCTCACTCACAACACTGAGTTCAAGGCAGTTGATGCACTCCCTGACATACAACACAACCCCACCACCTCTTTTTCCTTGCCTGTCACTTCTGAAGAGCTTATAGCCATCCATTGCAGCACTCCAATCACATAAATCATTCCACCATGTTTCTGTGATGTCAATTATGTAATGATCTCCCTGCTGAATAATGGGTTTCAACTCCTGTTTTTGCCCATGCTGCAGGCATTGGCATAAATGCATTTAAGTTGCCTTATGGATCTGTACTCCAACAGTGTCACACTACTCTGTGGCTCATGTCTAGCAAGCCTGGTGTTGCCCCCTTTCCCCTTCTAGCCTAGTTGAAAGTGCTGTCTATAAGCTCTGTTAGCTCCTGGGCTAGAATCCTTTTCCCCCTTTGGGACAAGCATACCCCATCTACTGCTCATAGGCCTGATGCCATGTAGATTGGCCCATGGTCAGAAACCCCAAGTTATGGCACTGACACCAGTCAAGGAGCTAGTTTTTAATTACTGAGATTTTTCTGATGTAAGCATTGTCACTGGTGGTGACTGGCAGGAGGGACAAGAACACTACCTGGGCTCCCAAACTCTAAACCCCAAGGCCCTGAGTCCTTATTGAATCTCCTCAGGCATCTTGAATTGATTTCCTCATTGCCCACCTGGAAGACTAATAAAGGATAGTAGCTGCAGGGCTGAATGAAATGAGTGAGTTTTCTGGTGAAGTCCCTTACCCTGGCTCAGGGAAGCAGCAGACTTCCCTGTGAAAACCTTTTTGACAGCGCAGCAGTTTCTGGCTCCTGTCAGTTAATGGACTAATTACTTTTTCAGTCTAATCTGACATAAGAACTGTCATGTAAGTAAGAAACTGAAAAGGGGAAAAAAGCTGAGCTGCTGCCCTCTATTGCCCCAGTTCTAGTTTCTGATCACTTGGGCAGGAGCTCTGAAATAGATCTGATTCATACATTTCATGCTCTGTATTTGATCTGCATTGTTAGGGATGAAGGACTTTGCGCCATGAAGAATTGGGTAATTTCGTAGGTTTGAAAAGAGATCTGTTTGCAGAGTAGGTTAACCAGCCTGGTTCAAACACTGGCTATGGGCATGCTTTGTCCTCTGTGATTTCTCTTCCCTTCAAGCCACCCTACTCAGCTCCACAGTTTTGTTCAAGTTTCTCTCTTAATGTGATGGGTAAACCAGTCTATCAGACCACTTTTTCCCTTTTTGTTTGCCTGCCTCATTAAGTTGCACTTCCCTGGCCAGAGAGAGCCCCCTGTACCAGCTGTGTCCACTGCCATTCACAGCCACAGTGCCTCAGGTGTGAGGGCATTCACACAGAGGACACAGCCCCTGGTGTTCCCAGCCCTGCAGCCCTGGCTCCCAGCTTCTGGCTCTTTGCACAGTGCTGAATTATCTGTACCTCCAGAAACGGCTGCAATGTGTCTTTTATCCAGTGAGTGTACCTCTCCAACTTAGTCTTCTCTTTTTCTCTTCTTTATTTTCCTGAGTCCTTTTGTGTTGCTCTTCCTTCTCCAGGAAGAACCCTACTCCACTAAAAAGAAAAAAGTAATTAAAAAAAATCTCTACTTCTTGTGGGTGCCAGTGAGTTTATTGAAGGTTGTTTTTAGCTTTGTTTTGTGATTCTTCCTTCGCTGCCTTTCTCTCTGCGCATCTCTCCTTCCTTTCACAGCTCAGTCTTTCCTGCCCCTCTCTCCAGGAAGGGTGCTTTGCTGGGGCTGATTGATGGCCTATTAGAAAAAGACTAACAGGTGGAGGCTTGCCTAGAGAAACAGATGTCAGGGAGAGAAGGAGAGACAGGGGAACAGATGACCTTTTCCACAAGCGAGATGCAAGCATGGCTTTTCAAACATCAGTTCCTCGAGAGAGAATGTGTGGACAGCTGAGGGGAGGATAATCCACCATCATAGCCTGTCGCTTTTATACATTGCTCATTCTCACTGACAATCATTTGATTCAGGCTGAAATTGACATCTCTGTTTAGCATATGGACCTCATGTTCCCAGCAAGTGTCATTATTGGCTGGCTCTCCACAAAGTGATCTTCATCTCTCCCTTCTATGTGCACTTGGTTGTTGTTTCTTCAGTCTTACGTCCTCTTCTTTCGCCCCTCCTTTTCAGGATGGTTTTGTTATTCAAATATAATTATGGATGGAAATTGAGCCATCTCCTTTATCTTAAAGAAATGGAGTATTTCAATAAAAATCTGCAATGAGGAGTGCAAGAAATTAGCAAGGGGTATGGAAAGCCACAGAAGTGAGGAGCAGTTTCCAGTCCATTTACTCACCTGGGGGGATCTGGGCTCCAGGGGATCCCAAAGCAGTGGTTAAAACAGCCCCCGGCTTCAGGGGAGGATCAGGCCCAGAGCTGCATTCCTTCTTCACTTCACCTTCCAACAGATGAGTAAGTAACAGGTACAGCCAACACAAAGGCTGCTCTTCAGTAAAACAGCAATTTTGCAGTACTCAGGGAGAGACCACAACTGCTGTTCTAGTGGGCACTAATAATGAGCTCATGGTAAAAATGGTGGTTCTGATCTGCAGGGACTGATTTTTTCGTTTCTGCAGTGCCAGGAATGTGTGTCCTCTCTTGCCTCAAACAATAGGCTTTTGCAGTTTTGTTCCCATCCTTTTTATGTGATGCTTAAAAGAGTGGTGCATGCATAGCTCAGACCAACATGGAGGAAGTAAGGAGTCTTCAGCCACCTTTTCAGCATGGGTATCTAAACAGTGAGAACATTACTGCCTGCTACCACAGAGCCTGGATCAGACCCACCTTGAAGGCTCAGAGCTGGGGCTCGGTGGCGCAGTACATTAAGCATCAAATATGTAAACCTGTCTGAGATATGACATAACTTCTTCAAGGTAAACATGGAAATTTGGGCCAGAGGAGCCCTGAAGAAGTGCCTTGGAGCTGCCTTGCCTTGTTCCTCTGCTTGGGAAGATGGCACACCTTCATCTGGAGCAGGTCCCCCTCAGCTGCTCCTTGGGAAGGTGGTGTCCAGCATCAGGTTAATTGCTCTAGCAGTCTCATGCAGTCTGAAGGCCCTGGGTTTGTCTAGCTTGGCTCCAAGATGCAACCCATTATACTGGGAGGAAGTTTTTCTCTCACTTATTCAAGACCTCAGCCCTCGCTGTTTGGCCTGGTGCAGTCCCAGTCCCTGAGTGAGAAGTGCTTTGAGCAGGTGAGTCCATCCCAGACTCAGTTTGCCCCTGTTTCACAGCAATGGCAAGATCCTGAAATCCCTCATCAAAGATATCAGTGCAGCCTCTGTTTCCCTCTGAAGCAGCATCTAATTCCTGAGGAAACAGTCTAGACCCGTTCCTGACCTTGTCAGGAAAGTTTCCAAGGCTGCACATACTGAAGAAAAAGTCATTAATTCAGAAAACAAAAGGAGGAGTAATTTAATTTGCTCAGACTTGTTCTGCTGATGGAGTCATTAAAACACTTTCTTTCATAAACACACACATCGGTCTCTGCTGCAGAAGGCTGTTTCACTGGGGCTGAGGGAAGGGTCAGATTGCCTTTTTTTTTTCCTTTTTTTTTCTATTTTTTTTTTTTTCCTGGAGTTCATTTTTCTCTTTTTATCACTCTTTCTGCTCTTCTTCTCCTTTATAGGCAGGTAATTACTGAGACCGCTTTAAGGATAGAGGCATGAGAAAAGGCTGCTGGAGCAAGAAGAGATCTAATGTATATGAAGGATTTAGTGGGAAGTGGGGGAAAGAAAAATGATAAAGATAAAAATAGAGGGAAAAGGGGTGGAGAAATGCAGTGAGATTTGGAGGGAGGCGGGGAACCGTTTTCCTATCATTCAAACGTTTTCAGAATGACAGCAAAAAAATGTGCTAGCTACATATGGAAACCTCAGAGGAAGAAGTCCTTGAAGAAAGAGGGGCCCACAGATCAGCACTTTTTCCCCGCTTAAAAAACCACTCAAATTCTTTGCACAAATAAGGCAGCCTTTAGCTGGGTGTGCAGTGGGATGTGGGAGACACCTGGTCAGCCTTGTCTGTGTAAATGGATATGTGAATCCTGACCGTATCTAGTAAAAGAATTTGTTAGAGACATAATCTATGATGAAGGTAGTAAATGTGCAGAGTATTTGGAGTGCAAGTAGTTCTATCCAGCTCTAATCTCACCCATGGAAGCCTCAGAGCTCCCTACAAAACCTTGGAAAGGTGGCAATTTATTTCCCATAATTTCAGGGCGCTTTCAGTTCTGACTCTCCGAATTTGCTTTCTGTCCAGCCAGAGGAATTGACCAACATCTTGGAGATCAGCAACGTTGTCTTTACAAGCATGTTTGCCCTGGAGATGATCCTGAAACTTGCTGCTTTTGGTCTCTTTGATTACCTCCGCAACCCCTACAACATCTTTGACAGTATCATCGTCATCATCAGGTGACAAGGGCCATGGGGATCAACTGAAACATTCATAGAAAAGAGTTCCAAAGAGCTTGCACATTTCCATGTGCCTTTTCAAAACGATTTAGCACCTATACTAGGAGAAGCTGAGCTGATGCACAAGACCAAGGATGGGGAGAACAAGATGTCTTTTCCCAACACTTGGTGAATCACCCTAGGAAAGCCACATAGCATTTCTGCTCCTCAGTTCTCTCCTCTGTAGAATGGAGGCAATTGTGATTGCCTTCTAAATCCACAACAAATATTAGCTGTGAAATATTTAAAAAATGTTTAATGTGTGATAGAAGAACCTGTCTTTCTAGAATTTAATGCTGCAGTCCCTTCCTCACTCCTGCAACATGCAGTGCCATGTTCATCTTAAGAGAGAAACACAGCTTTCTACGTATAAGTACATGCCTATATTATATGCTTCTAGTTCTGTCTTCCTCAAACAGATTTTCCTTCTGATCCCTTTATATTTGCTGCCAATGTAGAGGTGAAAACTAGGATTAGCATTGTTTTTCTCTCTCTTCTGTTGATTCACTTGTCTTTCATTTTGTCCCTTGTACTCCCTTGTGCCTTTCCTTGTCACAGCATCTGGGAGATCATCGGCCAGGCAGACGGGGGGCTCTCCGTGCTGAGGACTTTCCGTCTCCTGCGGGTGCTGAAGCTGGTGCGTTTCATGCCCGCACTGCGCCGCCAGCTTGTGGTGCTGATGAAGACTATGGACAACGTAGCCACCTTCTGCATGCTCCTCATGCTCTTCATCTTTATATTCAGGTGAGGAGGCAGCTAGTTGCCTCACAGTGTTTTGGAGGGGCACTGCATGGCTCATGTGGACAGCAACTTCAGTGCATGATTGCATGACTCATCTTGCTCATTGCTCTAGGCTCAGGCAGCAGTGACATTTATTTGTTCATAAGGGCTGAGGTTACTGCTGCACTAAATTGGGCTCAGCAGCTGAAGATTTGGCCTGGATGGGTTGGAGAAATACTGCCACCAAATGCGCATGTTGAGCATCATGTCCCATCATAGGATAGGTGAAGTCTCTTGGTAATCAGCAGTGGCTGCAGGAAGAGTTCAGACTGGAGGCTGACTGGCAGGAAGGTGGCAGGAAGCAGTCAAGAAAGTTCATCAGATGCAGTGGTAGGGAGATGAAGAAAAATGAAAGCAGATGAGAATGATGAAGAGAGCAGATCTGAAGGACAATTTAGTGGAAATAGCTCTGAAGCAGTACAGGTGGAAAGCAAGGGGGTTTGATGAGATATAGGGGTGTGATACACAGCTTCTTCTTCACAGATAGGTCCCAGAGGTCTGACTATGTTGTTCTACCCCTCACTTTTTTGATGCTACATTAGATTGTTGGGAGGAAAAAAGAATGACTCTGATGAGCTCATTGTGATGGAGGAAACATTTATATTTGACACCATCTCCCCTTCTTGTCCCAACAGCATCCTGGGAATGCACATCTTTGGTTGCAAGTTCAGTCTCAGGACAGACACAGGAGATACAGTTCCTGACAGGAAGAATTTTGACTCCCTGCTGTGGGCCATTGTCACTGTCTTCCAGGTGAGCCCACGTTTCTCTCTATGGGTGGGCCAGAGCAAAGCGAAGAGGATCAGGAGGTGCTTTTTCTCATTGAGGAGTGTTGCACTTGCTCCTAACAGCACTAAAGGCTGCACAAAAGGCACTGGCATGTGATGTTTGGAGGAAGAGCAACTGTATGCTTTAGCCAAACAACTGGTGTATCTCTCAGACAGAGACTCTCCTACTTCCCTAGGAGACAGTCTGCAAATATCACTCCTGTGTGGCAACAGAATCACAGAATCCCATATTTAACACCATCACCTCAGAACATGGCTGTCCTTATGGTTGCTCTTGTTTTTTCTTTACTCAGCTAAAACTATTGGTTGCTACCACAGATGGACAGTGACAGGGGACAGTGTGTGTATGGTTATGGGGAAGCTAAAGGGCCTGTGTGGTCCTCATGCATATCCTTTCACTGTCATTTTCTGAGAATCCCCTTTGAGTTCTTCCTGCATGTTTACGTGGCCTCTGTTCCTGGTTGTAGATCCTAACCCAGGAGGATTGGAATGTTGTGCTCTATAATGGCATGGCCTCCACCTCACCATGGGCATCCCTCTACTTTGTGGCTCTCATGACATTTGGCAATTACGTCCTCTTCAATCTGCTGGTGGCTATTCTCGTGGAAGGGTTCCAGGCTGAGGTGAGTTGCCACTGAGGCCTCATCAGGAGAAACAGAGGTGCTAAGATACTAAGGACCTTTGAGGGTGCTGGGGTGGAGGACTTCCAAAGTATTACACTTCAGTCATTTTCTTTGTTAAGTTCAGGGAAGTTAAGCTCATTAAACAAACCACAAACCTACAGTATTAATTCTTTCAAGGAAAGAGACAAGCCCTTTGGAAGAGAGCTAAAAATTTCCACCCTGTGCAACAGACCCTGTCCTACCAGGGTGAGTCCTTTGTCCCTCCAAAAGCAAGAATGCAGTACGTCAGCCATCTCAGGTCCTGTGAAACTTTTTCCAGTGATCACACTGATGCCTGGCTGCCAAAGAGGGTTTTACAGTTGTTCCAGCAGCAAAAGACAAGAACAAACGGTCTTTTCTGTTTATGAGTTCCCAAGTTCTAAATTTGTGTGTTCCAGGGTGATGCCAACCGGTCATACTCAGATGAAGATCAGAGTTCATCAAACATGGATGAGTTAGATCAGTTCCAAGAGGCCCAGGAAGGCTCAGGTACAGTAGCTCAAACAGCCATATTTGCTTATCTCTCAGTGTTGTTTAGTGAGAAGTCTGAAAACAGATTGTGCAGAAAATTTACTTCAATCTCCAAGACCTTACAGTTTTCATTTTGAACTTTGTGCTAGTTTGTGGTGTTATCTGCAGAAAAACAGAGCTGTGATGGCATCCTGAGGAATGTGGTAGCTAAAAGGAGCAGTTCTTGAACGACCAACAGAACAGCAACTAGGAGCTGAGGAGTGAGACCGTCCCTGCTTAGCGCCATTTAAGGAATACTGTGTCAATGTCTTGGACTCACATTTGGATAGGGGATACCAACACATTCAAAAGGACTCAGACAAATCTGGAAATCTTGTCTTATTGCAAGAGGTAATGAAGCTTAGAGAAACCAGAGAAGTGACTTGATCGCACGCTCTGTAAGTGCCAAACATAAGGAGACATTTCTGATGGTAGATGGATCTTTAATTGAGAAGAAAAAGCATAATGAGATTGTAAAGGTTGGAAGCTGAAGCTGGGCAAATTCAGACTGAAAAAAGACACATATTTTTAAGAAAAGATAATTAACTGTCGGAACAGTCTGCCTACAGACTGACAGGTAAGGTCTCCAACCCTCAAAGTCTTTCCTTGAAGACTGCAAGTCTTTGTGCAAGAGGTACTGTACTTCATGCAGGACTGTGTGGCATGGAGCAGCAAGAGTAGCTTGCTTTGTGATGGATGGTGAACCAGGAGCTGAGGTGGCAGGGACAGCCAGGCAGGAGGGCAGGGATCACACTGACAAAGGCACAGTACATACACAAGGTGAGCAGAGCAGGTCTGCTGACACTAGTGAGGGTCAGCCAGTGGTTCAGTGATTGCTAGGCAAGTCCACAGTTGTGCAGCAGGTCTGAGGCCAAGCCAGAAAGTCCAGTCACCAAGACATGATTGGGATCGGCAAGGTGCAAGAACAAGCACAAGCATACTCACAGCATAACCCAGACAAGGACCACAAACACAGGTCTGAGCTTAAATGCAGCTCCCACAAAAAGGAGCAGTGGCTCTAGTGCTGGCTTGTCACAGCTCTTTATGGCAACTTAGCTGTTTTCACAGCAGTGCAATCCTGGGTTACATGGCTGCACCATATCAGAGCTTACTTTGAATATAGGCAGCCAAACCTGGAGGAGGGCAGATAGGGAAGTGGTTATGGAGCTTGCTGCTATACTCATGGCTGTGAGACTCTGTGCAGGTGAGTATATGTGACTTCGTCAAAACAGAATTGATTGTTCCAGTCGTTTCAGGCGTTAAAATCCAGGACCCCATCCTCTCCATCCATCTTGACAAATGCTGATGGTCATCCACAGTGCCTAACATACCCTTCAGAGGTATCTTGGACCTTCAAGGTCGATGATGAGCCATTTGAAGAGGTCCAGTGTAGTAGGATAGACTGGGTTGAAAAGTATGATTGCAAGGACTTAAAGAAGACCCAGTACATGGATGGCTGCAGATCTCCTCACTTCTTAGTCTCTTCCTCAGTGTCTCAGCTTAACTACTTTAAATGGCCAATCTGACAGTTGGTGGTATTTGCTCAGGCCTGAAGATGCAAGTGTCTGTTCTCGGCGTGCAGAAGCACACTCTCCTCCCCTTGCTGCCAGGGTTTGACTTCTTGCTGTGGCCATCAGCCTGAGCCTGCCTGACCAGCACTCTGCTTGTTTGCCTGGCCCCAAGGACTGCTGCTGTCACTTTGAGGGGCTGAGGAGATTACTTCAAAGTCTTCCCAGTTTTTGCTACAATTCCCTAAATCAGAAGGAATCCATGTTAATTGATGCGAAACAGATAATATCCTGCTAGGTGCTGCTAGCATGCTAAACAGCTTAGACACCAAAACAGTCACTGGGTAGTGGGGATCCCACCTTCTTCTTTTCTCTTTCTTCATCTTTCCACCCAGATCCCAAGCTCTGTGCAATTCCTGTGACACCTAATGGTCACTTGGACCCATCCTTGCCCTCTTCCAACCCACCATTGGCTGCTGGGGGTATCACCAACTCTTCGCGCAATTCCCTGCAGCCTGACCAGATCCATGTTGCTGTCGGCTCCCGGAAGAGCAGTGTGATGTCCCTGGGGAGAATGACCTATGACCAGCGATCCTTGGTGAGTGACTAGAAATGTGCTGTACCCTTCTTTTGAAGTCCAAGCACTCTGTTGTCTTTCTGTCTATCAGCTGGAGATTGCTGTGGAGGATTGCACTGCTGCTGTAGACTTCAAACACAAGCACATTGCCTGTTTTTAGGAAGCCAGGTCGGTTCACATTATTTATCTAAATTTCCAGATTATTAAAGTCAGTTTCCAGGTTGCTGATCTATATTCCATTGAGTGTGGGATTCAGCTCTTTTATATTCCTCTGGCAGGAGAGGGGGAACAGCAAGAAGACAGTCTCCTTCTTAGAGTGAAACATGTTTTGTTCCCTTGCTTTTTCCTTGTTTTCCTAGAGCTCAGGACACAGAATGGTGCCCTGGGTGAGTTAAAGGCATAGGAATAACCGAGTGATGCCAAAACTGTCAAGTCTCATAACAGATGAGTTTTCTGGAAGCTTTTGTAACAGTGAAGAGAGAAATCTTGAAGCTCCCCATAGTAGGTCCTGCTGCCCCTTAATGCTTCCTTAAGCACTGCTGGCTGTCTAGCCAATGCATCTCAGACCTACCCACCTTGTAACATCAGCTTCTGGGCTTTCACTAAAACACACAGCTTTGGGGGTTGCATCAGTGCTCAGAGGGTTTATACCCCTCTTATTTTTAAACAGGGAGAGTTGGCAGCCACATACTACATGATAAGTTGCTGATGTGGTTGGATAGGGCTGTAACCAACAAGCCTGTTTCTCCCATTTCTTCCTTTTGCTAAGACTGAGCTCAAAGGTGGTGTGTCAGATTATCCATCACCCTGTACCTTGTGTTATCCTTTACCCTAAGGCAGTGTAAAAGGCTGCCAATGAGATTTTTGGAGAGCTTCAGTCTTGCTCTGTGCGGGTGTAACAACATCAAGCACCTGGCCTTTGGCTTTGTTATTTACCTTCCCCAAAAGCACTTTGCACACAGATGGTGCTATAAAGTAATCATGGTCAACAACATTGCTAACTCATTATTGATTTATTGTCAGATTTACAATGATTGCTGCTAAATTCCCACCATGGAACTTCCTCAAAGGCTGAAAAGTGGCAACCTCCTGGCTTAGCAGGCTAGGGAGAAGCCTGTGATTGCATGATCCCTCCTTGTGCCCAGAGTCTCTGAATCCCCATCCTACTGTCTTACAGTCCAGCT
>JBCJKH010048069.1:19883-44352 GCA_039877255.1 Loriculus beryllinus | reverse complement strand
CAGTGGAGCCTGGGGGAGTCGTCGCTCCAGCTGGAACAGCCTGGCCCGGGGACACAGCCTGAAGCACAAACCTCCCTCTGCTGAGCATGAATCCCTCCTGTCTGGGGAAAGGCACAGGGCAGCAGAGGGGGACCCAGATAGGACAGGAAAGGTGTTTCATCACCGCCGGACCCTCTCCCTGGACAACAAAGGCTCCTGTGACCTGCTGGAGTTGGCCTCCATCCCATCTGGCCACAAAGTGACCCATAAGACAGGAGCAGCATCTGGGGCCGGTGAGCATCAAGACTGCAATGGCAAAATGCCGAGTATTGCCAAAGAGATCTTCCCAAAGATGAACAATCGCAAAGAACGGGGAGAGGATGATGAAGAGATAGATTATGTGAGTACTTGGGTGGAAGGAACCTGGGGTTACACCACAGTGCTGTTGGAAACCACAAATCCATCTTCAAGTTCAGTCTCCCTACCATGTGGAAGGTAACCAGGGGCACTTGCTTCTGCTGTGTCTCTACAGACCCTGTGCTTTCGCATCCGGAAGATGATGGAAGTCTATAAGCCAGACTGGTGTGAGTTACGGGAAGACTGGTCCATATATCTCTTCTCTCCACAAAACAGGTTTGTGCAGTTTTTGCCATTAGAGGGTTGAAAAATGGAGCAGATTCTCTTGCCAGGCTGGCCACATCCCCAGATCTGCATGTTAGGTTGCAACTTTAAACTTGACAGCTGTGCAGGCTGTGTTTTGACCTCTCCATCCCCACTTCTACAGCCAAACAACAGCTTTCTTCCTTGATTCTGTAGATGAAAGAAAGGATGAGAATCCTAAATAGTTACTGTGATTTTCCCACCCTTTGGAGCATCCCATTTTTCTTTTGTGTAATCATAAATATTTATAGCAAAGCAAGGTAGGGAATACTCACATTAACCAAAATAGGAGAAGGAATGTATTATTAACAAGTCCATAATACTGATATTTCCTCCCCTGGTACCAGAACAGTTTCTCCATTTCATTTTCAGTCCCAGTACCAACTTATCAACGGTTATATCATACCTTTTAGGGCAAAGTTAGGATTCTTCTTGCCTGAAAAAACAAATTTGGGATAAATTCTTCCTGCTAATTTCCTCACCAGGAGAAAATGTCTGCCTCTCCCAGCCAGCAGTATTCTCACACGTGTGTAAAGAAGGTTTCATTACAGGTCAGGATGGAGAACTCCTTGCTCTGTGTGACACCTGTGCTTACAGACAAAGGTGTCTTCAGAGTGGACAGAAGTGAGGTCCTCATGACGTCCAACCTACCTGCCTCTCCTTAGCTTTTGTCATGTGGCCTCTTTGCATCATGGTTTCTTCCCCTTTCTGGGAGAAAAAGATGAAACTCAGCCTCTTCTCTACAGGACAAGAGAGGAGCACAGGGCCATAGTGGCTAGGAAACCACTGGGGCAATAGATGAGGGCTCAGCTCCTGGCTTTGTGCTTGCTTCAGGCTCCCTATGTGACTGTGGTCCAACTTGGGATATTGCCATGGCAAGGGACATGAATATCAGTGATAGGAAAGTTGCTATATCGAGAGTCCAGTTTTGGCCAGACTCCTCAATTCTCTGTCCCCACAGCTCATAACTTTGCTCTGCCCAAGGCACAGGTGCCTACTAGAACTCTCTTGCAGGTTTCGCCTCCTCTGCCAAACAGTCATTGCTCACAAGCTCTTTGACTATGTGGTGCTGGCCTTCATCTTCTTGAACTGCATCACCATTGCCCTGGAGAGACCACAGATTGAACACAGAAGTACGGTGAGCAATGTTTCCTCTAACCAGCTTTTCAGTACAACTTTTGACAGAGGTTTGTAAGTGTTCCTGGCGTTGTTATGACCTCTGGAAGAACTTCAGCAATAAAGACCAGCTCCCATTCATCTATTCAAATGCCAAGTATTAATCATCATATAGTGTGTGCTTCCCCTGCAGGGTTTTATAATAAGGTAACTCACTTTATAATACAGTAATCCTAGTTCCCTCCCTCTTGGGCAGTGAGTCCTCCAGGCACCTGCAGTTAAGAGATGACTGGCAACAGGGACAGGGACTGGGAACTAAAAGACACAAGTAACTTCCATTCTGCAGGAATGGCATGCCTTCATTCACGTATTCTGCTTTTGAGCTATGGCTCAAGATAGAGATAGCTCAAGTGTGCAAGCGAAATGGCTTTTTCTGCACATCTGCCTTAGCTGACCCCCAGACTCTACTGCACTTACACACAATCCAGTGTTCAGTGCTCAGCAGCTCTTCAGAAAGGAGTTCCAGGACTCTGCAGCAGGTCAGGACTGAGCAGTGCTAGCAGAAGGTGCCTTGAAAACAGATGTTCAGGATGCATTACAAATCTCATCCACTATGCTCTTGCAGAGCTGCATAGGATCCTGTCCGAGCTGTGGCACAGGGCTGTTCCAAGGTGTATGAGCTCAAAGCTGCGCATCACTGACCTTTGCCAAGGGCACATTTCTTATTTCCCTAACTTTCAGACCCTCCCCAGGAAAGCAAAATATATCGAGTTCATTGGAGGGACCTGACAAAGTAACAAGAACTCAATACACATTTAAGGCCTTTGTCTGTTTTTTTTTCTAGGAGAGAATCTTTCTCACTGTGTCCAACTACATTTTCACAGCGATTTTTGTAGCTGAGATGACACTGAAGGTAAGTTACTGGAGATGGACAGCTCAGAGCTGTTTGCTAGTGTCAGGAACAACTCCAGGTTTGCCTTTGGTCAGCACACTTTAAAAATGTCCCCATCTTTTCAAGTGTGCCAGTCCATCCCTCTGCCTTGGTAAAGGCAGATACCACTTGAGGTTGAGTTCTTTCTTGTCAGGCATGGAAGGGATGCTTATCCTAGGCCTTAAATCCAAAGGGATCTAAATATATGGGAGGAATAGTTGATCTTCAGGTATGAATTTTGTAATGCTGTCAAATGTCCATTCCTGCAAGAATGGGGGAAATAATGCTATTAATAACACACTCTTAGTTGAGATAATTATTCAGTAGATGCCTAACAACAATGGAGAAAACTTGTTATTCCCTTTTTGTGTTTGAAAAAGAGTCCTAAAACTGGGCACCTGAAATTAAACCCCTAAAATTCGTATCTGAATTATGGCCACAATTTACAGGGTATTCAGCTTTCCCCAAAACCAGAGATTTCTGTACCACTTGCTGGTGTTGAGAACTCCTGAGAATCACACTACCCCCTTAAGAATCAAAGTATTGGTTTTGGTGCTGGATTTTACCTCCCAGTTGATCTCTGATCTTGGAGACTTGTCCCAGGTATGTGGTATGACAGGGGAAGGTTTTCTGCACGTTCCCTACAGTGTCCTGTTACTTAGAGAGGCAAAGGAAAGGTAAGAAAACACCATGCCCTGTTATTTCTAGAGTTATATGCTACCGTTTTCCCCAAAGACAGTTTCTTGCATAGCCTTCCGGGTGAAAGATGAGATGACACTTTGGTGTTGTGTGGAGTTAATAACTGTTCTCCATCCTCCCCCTCTTTCTACAGCGACCCTCTACCAGGGCAACATGGAGAGGAGCCATTTAACCCCCTCTCTTCTTCCTTCTCTTGCAGGTAGTCTCTCTAGGCCTGTATTTTGGGGATCAGGCTTATCTTCGCAGCAGCTGGAACATCTTAGATGGCTTCTTGGTCTTCGTGTCTCTCATTGACATTGTGGTCTCAGTGGCCTCTGCTGGCGGTGCCAAAATCCTGGGGGTGCTGCGAGTCCTCCGGCTGCTGCGCACTTTGCGTCCTCTCCGGTCAGAGCCCCACCAAGCCCTGCTCAGCCCCCTTCTTTCCACCAGGCCTCCCCCAGAAGGGTGTCAGAGTCAGCTCCAGCTGTGCCCAGCAAAGGGTCTTTGACAAGCCATAAACCTCAGGGAGGTTCCCCTTATGGCTCTAGCCTTGGAGGTACCTAATCAGACAACCACCCCATGGCACAGAAGAGGCTTTTTGGTCACAGGAGAGTGATCCCCCTGATGGGTCACTGGACAGGGAGAAAGGGGTCCACTGCTGCTGCTCAAAATGTTTAGCTTAGGCCAAACATCCCTGCCCTGTCTCTCTGTCATCCCTTCCTATCCTTCCCTTACAGGGTCATCAGCCGAGCCCCTGGCCTGAAGCTGGTGGTGGAGACGCTCATTTCTTCCCTCAAGCCCATAGGAAATATTGTCCTCATTTGCTGTGCTTTCTTCATCATCTTTGGCATCCTGGGCGTGCAGGTAGGTTGTTACTGCCCATTAAACTGCCCCTGTGCCCCTACCATGAGTGCCCGTACCTCCACATGCTACAACAGGTACAGGGAGCCAAGCAGAGCAGGAATACAGGCAAACCAGGACATGTTCTGCATCTGTCCCCCTCCATGAGCTGTATCCCACCATAATGTCCCTGCAGCCTTTGGCAAGGACATCCAGGCACTCAGTGAGTGCAGGCTTTGCTGGGTGTGCAAGACAGGAGTTGAAGCTTACACCTGGCAGGAGCTGGATCAGGGTTTGGGTCAGCGTTACAGGAAGAGTCCAGGACTGGCAGAGCACAGGGCTCACTGGGCATGTGCACGTCATACCACAAGATCAAGCAGCTCAGTACCTGCTTGCATGAACCCTGCCATCAGTCAGCTCCGTTTCTCTCCCTCGCTCTGAGCCCTAAATCCACCCACAACCTTTTATTTAATTTTTTTTTTTGTTTAATCCTCTTTATTTTCGGCTGTTGCATTGCAGAGGAGCAAGGGTGTGGGTGTTATTTCCATCTCAGGGAATGCGCTATACTTAGTCTGCTCTGATGCATCTGTACAAATGCACAATCCAGTACCTTCCATATGGGGAAAGGAGCCCTGGGCAGAAGAGCCACAGCAGTGCAGTGCAGCTTTGTGAAAAAAAAAAAGGTATCTGAGAAGCAGGGGATGCTTTTTTCTGGTTCTTTACCCTCAGATGAGATCTTTTCCCACCAGATCTCTCAGTAACTGGGAAGCAGAGAAGGAAGATTACTCTTGGGGACTGAATAGATTTGCGGCTCTAATTGCACCCCAAAAGGCTGCACTAGAGGCTGCCAGATGGTAAGGGTTTACAATCACTCCTAGCTTGAGGCAGTGGAGGAGGCTGAAAAGCCAGCTGTGGGTTTATGAGGGTGGCCCTGGCTCCTTAGCAGTGTTTGAGCTTTGCTTTGTGTTGCACTGGTGGTCCGCCCTACCTGTCATACTCCATGTGGCTTGCAGCCCTGCAGCCAACCCAGCATCTTGGGAGCCTCTGCACATCCCAGGTAGCATGGAGAACCCTGTGGGGAAAGGGTCTGATGGGTCTCTCCTCTGCTGCAGCTCTTCAAAGGGAAGTTCTACCACTGCCTGGGAGTCGACATCAGGAACATCACCAACCGGTCCGACTGCGTGGCTGCTAACTACAAGTGGGTTCACCACAAATATAACTTTGACAACCTGGGACAGGTGAGTGTGCCCACAGCCCCCATCTCTGATAGGAACCCAGCATGGAGTTCATTTCCTTCTATATGTACCCTCCTTGGGGCACAGATGCAGTGCCTGGGAAGCCTGACCCCTGAGCGGTGGTTATTAAGCATGGGTAAGCCATGCAGAAGCTATGTCACTAGTGGGTTGGAATCAGGATGATGCTTACAGGTTGAGCGGAAAAGTGGTGGCAGCAGAGAGCTTCATTTTCTTCCTGCTGTGAAGCAGATGTTCTTCACAACCTTTCTCCTCTGGTGGGTCTGGCTGCACATGGCTTCCTGTCCCCCCTCCTTTTCCTCCATGGGGGGAGAAGCAGGTTTTGATGTGTGCAGAGACACAGGCAGGAAGAGTATTTCAACACTGTGTGTGTTACAGTGTAAACCCATGATTTCTTTTCGGGTTTTTTTTCCCATCCTGACAGATGCACCTGCTCCACACCTGCTTTTCTTTGTATGTTGCAGGCTCTGATGTCCCTCTTCGTTCTGGCTTCCAAGGATGGCTGGGTCAATATTATGTATAATGGACTAGATGCTGTGGCTGTTGACCAGCAGGTATGAAGGCTTCCTTTTGAAAGGACCTTTTTTCACTTTCCTCAGGCAGAAGCATGCTTTAATATCCTGCTTCTGACACCTCCCTCAAAGCAGGAGTCCCTTCCATGGCCCTTCTGAATCTTCTGCTCACTGATTTGCAAGGGGTCAGGGTCATGCCTGGTCCATGCTGGGAAGTGCAGCTGTGGCTGTGCAAGTGTGTATTTGTGGTAATTATCACCTTCTACTGAGTATGAATCTCACAGCAAGCCCTTATCTCTTTGTAATGACCAAGCAAGAATGCCATGTGCCTTTCTGGGCATGTTGGCTCTCTTCTGGTCCACAGATGGTTATTTTAATACCCTGTAAAGCAGGGACTATTGGGCTGATGCCCACTGCATCCCTATTCCTCTACTGCTAATGCAGTGACCTTGATAGTGTCCAGTGTAGGCACCTGCCACGGGGAGCAGTACCACAGGCTTGAGCCTCAGGGATGATGCTCCATTTACCTCTGAACCTCTGCACAAGGTGCACCACTGTTAGCTTTGTAGGCTTTTTTCCCCAGTCAAAGTCAGGGCCTCCTTTATCTCCAAGACTGCATGACATTTCTGTTCCAGTCTCATTGCCATTTTAGTGGTGCATGAATGTGGTCTCGAGCTGAATTTGTCTCACATTTGTCCTTGAGGCAAATGTGTTCCCAGTTCCTGGGCCACCCATTTTACCACACATACTGGTAAAGGCTGTACCCTTTACAAACATACTGATGTACTCAACCTACAACTGGCGTTGTGTCTGAATTATGGGTGACTGTGCAGAAGGGACTGCACAGATGGGACCTGGGCTCCTTCTCATTCCATCAATCGCCAGCTGATGCCAAAATCCAGTCAACCAATCACAAGCTGCCTTGCCTGTAGCCCCATCAATTCCCAGCCTACTCCCCTGATTTCCATAGTTCTTCCCCAGCAGCTAATTACCGTGGCAGGTCCCATTCCCATCATTTCCATACAGTCACATACCCAACCAATTCACCACCTCTGTTCTCCCTCCTCCTCCAGCCTGTGACCAACAACAACCCCTGGATGCTCCTCTACTTCATATCCTTCCTCCTCATTGTCAGCTTCTTTGTGCTTAACATGTTTGTGGGGGTGGTGGTGGAGAACTTCCACAAGTGCCGGCAGCACCAGGAGGCTGAGGAAGCACGCCGTCGGGAAGAGAAGCGCCTGCGCCGCCTGGAGAAGAAGCGAAGGAGTAAGGCACAGCCTAAGTGTTTGGTTTTTCTAAGAAAAACCTTCTCCTCTTCTTTTTCTTTCACAATGGACTGGTCTCCGAATTGCATCGCTTGTGCCTTCCTCCCCCTGCCACTGCCGTGTCACTATGCACCTCACCAGGGCGGTTTGGGGAAGAGGGGTACCTGACAGTGTTGGGACTCTGGGGAAGCTGCTGGCATTTTAACACCCTGCCCCTTGTGAGATAACATGTACCAAAAATACCCCTGTGCACATGCTGGCATGCGCTGTCAAAAAAGGACATACATGCAGTGGTACACCTCCTGGGCTTTGGATAGCCCCACCTGGGCTTCTGTACAACCCAGATGGTGTTTGGGGGAAGATCTGGATAGACCATCCTTTGTGTTTAATCTCAAATATAAAGAAGAGGTGTTTTGTTCCTGGCTCTTTCTATCGGTGTTGTAGTGTCACTCCTTGGTTCCCAGATCCACTGTGGTGAAACAAGCCCTCTTCCTGGTGTTTCCATGCTCTTCTGTATTAACTTCAGGCAAAAATTGCAAAAGCATACTTGCCCCTGGAAATCATCCTTACTACCCCAAACTGATGGTTTTCTTACATTCACAGCCTGCGGGCATTCTTTCCCTTCCTCTGCTTCAGTTTTTCCCTCTCCCTGTGAGAACCTGGGGCCTCTCCTGGAACCATCTGCTCCCTTTTGTCATTTGTGAACTTAATTTATCAAGACATGAAATGCTGATTTAGCACCATTCCCACAAACATAGACTAACAGATTTTCCTTCTAGCATTCCTTTCCTTGTCTTTTTTCAACTTCTTTTTCCCCACTTGTACTTTTTTTCTTTTTCTTTTTGCACTTTTTCCCCTCCTTCCTGTGTCCCATATCTTTTACCTATCCTTTTCTGTTCTTTCTCTATCTCACCTTTATTCCCTTTCCTTTCAACACCTATTACCACTCTTATGCCTGCTCCCTCCTCAGTGTTTCTTTCTTCCAATTTCTTCCTAACTCTGCCCATCTCCCTCTTTCCACTGAAGAGGCGCAGCGTTTGCCGTACTATGCTACCTACTGCCCCATACGCCTCCTTATTCATTCGGTCTGCACCAGCCACTATCTGGACATCTTCATCACTTTCATCATCTGCCTCAACGTGGTCACTATGTCCTTGGAGCACTACAACCAACCTGTGGTGAGTGAGATCATGGAGATAAGCCCTGCCTCTAGTTATTATGTTGTTTTGCAACTGCTGTCTGATAACCACCAGCATAGGTAGGTCACTTGAGTGCCTCTAAAAAATACTATTAAGAGTTGCAGGATTTAATCTAGTAGGTCAAGTTACGTGAAGAGTTTAATATGTATCCATAAAGATAGCCCCTACTCAGACGCTTGTTATCCATTAAAATTAATAGTGAGAAGGCATCTAAGCAAGAGTCGGGCCCCTAGAAAGCATGGTGCAATTAAGACTCTGTGCTTTATATTCTATCAGTGAGATATGTGGGTCATCCAAATTTAGCTGCCTGATCTGCTTTTCCTGTTCCCCTGGATTCTAACAGGAGGAGTAATGGAAGCAGCAGTGTCCTGGGAGCTTCAGGTTTTGCATCAGATTTCCAAATGTTGGTCCAATTTGCCTATCATATGGCCTGAGCTGAGAGTACTAGGGTGGCTGGTTGCATGTCATGAGATGTCTTCACCAAGCCGCCTTTTTTCCATAACAGAAGCCGCAGGGCCAAAGTGCTGAGCAGAGCTTCTTTCAGCTGCAGGGTGTGATTACCTGTAAAGAGCCTTGAAGGCCAAACAAATTTTGTACGGTTTTGGCTGGGGAAGACTGTGTACCTCCCAGTGTTCCTGACAAAGATATAGATGCCTTTGATGGAAAAAGAATGTATTCTGTACCTGTCAAAGGAGATTTCTGCCTCAATATGTAGACAAAGTATTCATCAGGGTATCTGCCTGATGGTATTTAAGCTTTTGCTTCAGGAGACCCTTGGTTTAGGTGACAATTCTCTTGTGCAAGCAGATGCTGTCCAAGGTAGTTCAGGCTTTGATCAAGAACTGAATCCACCTGTCCTCATTCAAATCTACCGCCAGGCTCCTCTGTTTCTTGCCCATCTTGCCCAACTGCCTAGCTTTTATCTTGCCCTTGATGGTGCCCAGTTTTCCTCTGCAGGAACTGTCAACCGTTATCTGCTGTCATCCTCACATCAGGCTTCTGTTCCTGAACAAGACACTCCTCTTCATTACTCCTCAGCTCTTTCCCCTGGAACGCAAGCTCCGTGCCAGCCTGCTGTCAGCCTCTGCTAAAGAATCTTCCCAGAGCACTTCAAACCCTTCCAGTAGAAAGTGCCACCAAATGCTGCTCACTGCTCACACTAGTCCTTGGTGGTGGAGAAGGGGCATCACATAAAAGAACCAGAAGCCCAACAGCTAAGAGATAGGACATATACCTGCCCCAGACCAAGGCACAGAGTGGTTTCCTTCCATCAGAGATGACATGTATCCACAACACGAGTAATTTTTGTGCCTCACTGCTGGTTGATAGCTATGCCAGTGCTGTTAACATGGTGTCATCCAGTTGGCATAAACTAATGGCAGAAGAGGCTGATGGTACTTGGTGGATTCCCTTGGCAATAGCTTCATCCTCCTTATTATGCTGAGCAGTACAGAAGAAAGGAGCAAGAACAGATCCTGAGAACAACATGGGGCAGGGGAGACAGCTGGAATTGCCCTTAGTTGGCAACCTCCACATTCAAATAGGTGGGAGGCGTGGGACAGCTTCCCCACCTCCTAATGAATTCCTGGCACTCAGAAGAATCTCCCCAGAGGTTATGTGCTTGACATTGCTTTTGCCTTATTCTTTTCTCTTTCTTTCTGTTGGCAGTCCCTGGAGACCGCCCTCAAGTACTGCAACTACCTGTTCACCACTGTCTTTGTCTTCGAGGCAGTCCTCAAGCTGGTGGCATTCGGTCTGCGGCGATTCTTCAAAGACAGGTGAGCAGAGGCTTACGTCAACTGTGGCTGTAGAACAACTGGGTTTGGGGTGGCTTTGAGGATGGAGCCCTATCTGGAGTGTAAGTTGGAAGCAGTGCCCTGACTGCCTCTCAGTTCTGCACAGCATGAACCTAGTGTCAGCCCACATGAGCTGCATTGCCTAGGCAATAGTAAGAGTTGCCTCAAAATTGCCTTTTGGTTGACCCTTGCTGGTTATGCTGGAAAGCAAAGGAGGTGGGGCTAGAGAGAGCCGTTTGTTCCTGAGCTTGAGGCAAACTGGGAGCATGCTGAAGCAGAATGTATATAAGGAAGCTGATTCGAGGTAGTAAGGCTGTAAAAAGCTGAGCCCATTAGTCAAAGCATAGCACCATAGTAACACAGCTCCATGCTTTCAGATCAGGCTGGCTTGCCTCTGGCTGCTCATGGGGTGTGCAAAGTGAATCTCTGTTTGTCTGCAAAAGCCTGTAGAGGCTGACTCAGAGTGGGGCATTGAACTCATGCGTAAAGAAATATTTAGGCTGAACTGGAGACAATTCACTTTCTTTTTTAGAGAAATGGAAAAGCTCCATCTTTATTCTCTTAATTTTTATTTCTTAAGGTGGAACCAGCTAGACCTGGCCATTGTGCTGCTATCTGTCATGGGCATCACATTGGAAGAGATTGAAATCAATGCTGCTCTCCCAATTAACCCCACTATCATCCGGATCATGAGGGTGCTGCGTATCGCACGGGGTGAGAAAGACACTGGCCAGAGGCAGGGGTGTAGGTGGCTGTGGGGTGGGACTTGGTGCCATGACTCATTAAGCAGTGGCTGTAGAGTCAGGGCTTGCCCTGCCTCTAGCCCTTGGAGGGAGGCAGGCAGGGGATGTGACAAAGGACTGCCTAGAAGCTAAAGCTTTCTGATTTCCCTTAGCCAGGCATTTAGAGGCAGTAGTTTTAACAGGACTTGAATGACCAGGAGGGTGAGCAGATTATGTGAGAGCTGAACTTTCCCTGTTATTCGTTTACGAGGCAAGTATGGAAGTGGTGTTTGGAGAAGGGGTCACCAAGCAGGTTGAAGTTTGCTCAGGGAGGGGACAAAATCTCCCTTGTGGTGGTAAAGGTGTGCTAAGCTGCCTTAACAGTTGATAGCTGGTAGAGGAGAAAGTGATGAAAACAGTGATATGTATTTCTGGGAGAAAGAGGGCTCTTGACCAAACTGTGGGTAGAGCAAAAGAAGCCTGATAGGCATGGGTGGAAGAAACAGCAATTAATAAGAAAGAGGTGGACTGGAGGAGAAAGAACCACCAGGGTTGTAGAGTCAAAAGCAGGAATAAAGGGGCTAAGGAGTACAATCAACTTGTTTTAGGGCAAGGGAAGACAGTGTGCTATTAGTAAGTCAAACAAAGGATGAGCTCAGTTTGAGTGACACTCATCTTGTTCTTGTGGCAGTCCTGAAGCTACTAAAGATGGCCACAGGAATGCGAGCACTGCTGGATACAGTTGTTCAAGCCCTGCCACAGGTAAAACAGACCAGCTTTCCTAAAGACTCTTGTTTCCTGCAGCCTTCTTCAAACGGCTTGATACTTGTGGAGGCTCAGAGGTGGTGTCTGTTGTGTTGTGCAGGCAACTGTCCAAGTTTTCATGTTGTTCATAGAGATACATCTCTCCTCAAATAGATGTTGTCCAGGTTTTCATGTCAAACACAGGTGTACAGCTCACCTCCCATCTCTGTTCTCCAGCGAGTGAACGATAAAAGGCTTGATTCCTGGTTAAGGGCAGATTTTTTTTCCCCCATCACATGTAGCTAGTGTATAACTGCTTGTGGCTAGTCTCCAGCCTCTCTTTCTCCTCTCCACAAAAAAGGAAGAGTGGCTGGCAGCCATTTCAGGAGGAAAAGATGTCTTTGTGTTTCTGCCCCTCTCCCTTTCCTGCATGTTCTCCCTTTCCTTCCCTCTCTTTCATTTGCACTCCTGTCACTCCTTTTCTTAGCCCATGCCTCTGCCTTTCTACTTTCTTCCTTTATCCTCCTGGATCCCTTTGTGTTTCTGAGCCTTTCATGTATGAGAAGCAGTGACGCGCTCTGTTGTGGCTCACGCAGCCGGCAGTTAAGTGTCTACTGCAAGACAGCTAGACAGAAGGATTTCATGAGCTGTGAGCGGCAGCTGTTCCCGAATGAGATGCTGACATGGTGCTTTACACAGGCTTCAAGCCCACTGTGAGGATCCTCTGTGATGGATGAACAGCCAGGGAAACTGGTCCCCTTCCTTCTGCATCCTTGAGAGGGAATTGTTAAGCAAGGAGTAATGGTATCAAGTGACTCTACTGATCATACATCAGACCATTCCCCTGGCAGACCCCAAGCAAACTGCTATATTGCATGATATCAAAATGCACGGGCATTTGTCAGTTGATTTATCGGCTAATGGGCTAGTCTCAAGGAGTGATGCAGAGCTGAGAATCAATCTGGAAACAGCATGAGGAGTTACCCAAGGAGCTTACTTCTGACGTTGGTGACAATAAATGTCAATCTGAACTAGACAAATCTCGTGGTGCAAAAGCAAGGCGAAACCACTGTAATCTTTTATGGATCCTGAGCTCTCATCTCCCATGTCTTTTATTACACAATAATAATTTGTGGTTTTGCCTAAAAATAATAATTACATAATTCATATGCGGGATATATAATAATATCATCATCCAGGATAGTTGGGGGCTGAGATACGCTGGGCAATGAAGGAACAAGAGATTAAGGGTGTTCTTACAGCAAGCAGCTTTGGGCCGGTAATGTTTATTAGTTCTGGCTCTGCTGCCCCAGGCTGGCTCAGTGCAGCTCCTTTGCACCTGGCTCTTTTCTGTTCCAGGAGCCACAAAAGCTGTTTTATCTCAGGCAAGGATCTGTAACTCGAGCAGGTCTCCAGATCCAGCATCTGCATGTCTGTGGCATGTTTATTCTGCAACCCAGAGAAATGCATACAGATAATAAGAGCTGGCTTGCCATTAGTAAGAAGACTTTGCAGTATAATTGCACTTAAATGATGAGACCCAACTTCTACCCCCAAAATACAGCAAATAAAGAAGAAAGGAGGAAATGTTCATATCCCTGTCATGAAGATGGTGAAACAGAGTCATCAGACAGTGAAGGGTTTTGCTCAGGATGGCAAAATCACACCTAGGACTTCAGATCAAGCCTCTGAGACCTGCTCTGGTCCTAGGCTGAGTCATTTATCTTTCTCCTGAATTTGGATGGCACAGCAGTTGAAATGACTAAATTAGACTTCTGAAGTGGATGATCCTAACAAGCACAATGACTGCATGCATTCAGACAATGACCAGACACTGTTCAGTTTTTCAAAACCACCCATATACCTGTTAGGTCCTTAATTTTTCTCTGCTCCACCAACAGCGTGCTAACCATTACTGCCATTTTCTGTTACTGTTCAGCCTACCTCTTGTAAAACCCCTTCCAGCTGCCCCTGGCTGCCTCAAATGCTAGGAGGCAGGAGATTCAGAGGCAAGCAGTGATTTGGGAGAGCGAGGACCTGGGGACAGTGCCCATATCGCTGGTGGTACTGCTGCCTTTATGCACCACAAAGCAGCAATCCTTGCTTTGTGGGGGAGGTTTACAGCAGCTCTTGGAAGCCAAGAAATCAGGCTTTGACCTATTATTCATGAGATGCAAAGGAAGCTCTGCTTCTTGACTCCTCCAGTCTCCTCTCTTCTCCACACATTTCAAGAATGCCTCTTTACCCTCCTTCCTTCCCACCTCCCTACTCCTTTTACAAGCCCTGCTGTAACCTCCTCACATACCCGGTGCCTTGCCCCACCATGTCTGCCTGGTTCATAGCAGGAACTGGTGTATCTGTGTCACTGTCTCTTTGGAGCAATTCTGTTGCACTTTTCACACGAGCATAACCTCAAGGGACTTAAGCAGTTTTGGTGGAGCGTGTAGCACTGCAGGTCATGTATGTATGCTGTAATCCACAGCTTGTCCTTCACTGAGACAGACTGACTTCACCTTCTGTGTCCCTGCACCAATGTGCTTGTCTTCACCTGACCCAGATACTGCACAGTTTAGTCAGCCTTGGCCAGCTTGTGCTGGAGTGGAGGTGCCTGGGAAAAGAACATCTTCAAGTCCAGTTGCAACTGGTGCCATCACTGGTGATTTCCCAAGTGCTGAGGAATTGTTTGACTGAATTTTGTACACTGGCAGTTTGCTGCTGTTCTCTTCAGGCTTTGAAGGATAAAAACACTTGCCTGTACAGATGAAACAGGCTTTGGGGTAGGCTGACTGTGCTATTTGCTTTCAGGTGGGAAACCTTGGACTCCTTTTCATGCTCCTCTTTTTCATCTACGCTGCTCTAGGAGTGGAGCTCTTTGGAAAACTGGGTAAGTCTCAAGCAGACTTTGTTCCAGTGTTAGCTACAGGCCTGCTGGGAAGCTGATGTTCCTCAAAATCAGTACTCATTCAATAAAGGCACTGAATTACTTGGTGGCCTTTATTCTCCCTTGTGCATAATTGATGTAAAACAAATTTCCCTCTAAATAGTTATTGGCCTAACAAAACAAAGGCAGTGTCTGGCTTCTCTTGCATTCTTAAACTTTTGCTTTTTCTGCACTGCCTGCCTTGATATTGCCTTCAAGAGTACAGGAAAAACTCACGGAAAGTTTATTTACATCTCTCGCCATGGAACACAGATCAAGAAGAAAGGCAGTACTATGACACTTTGGGAGGTTACCCCCTGAGCAGCTGAGTTACACTATCCGGGATCCTGGGGCTGGACCATCAGGGATTTTTTTGTATTGCTGTGCAAAACCCAACTGTTGGGCAGGGTGCTGATGCCATTACCTGAGGTCTCCAGGCTGTGAGAATCCTGAATTCCCCTTCCCCAGTTCCTGCTGTTGATCTCGGGGCTGGCAGTGTGTCTTCCACTGATAGCTGCTATCCTCTTCCTTTCAGTATGCAATGATGAGAACCCCTGTGAGGGCATGAGCCGTCATGCCACCTTTGAGAACTTCGGGATGGCCTTCCTCACACTCTTCCAGGTGTCTACGGGTGACAACTGGAACGGAATCATGAAGGTAACTGGGCCTCAGGGATGTGGATGTCCTTACTGTGGGGAAGAAGAAATTCAGATGTGTGATTTGTTCAGCAGTGCTTGGCCTACAAAAGGGAAGGAGCATAGAAGCTGGGTTGCTAGCTGGGTGGGGAGGATCTCCCTCCCCACCCTGGTAACTCAGGTCTTGTGTTCATCTAGTCCTCTAGCCAGTCATCTGGCTGAGAAAAGTGCAAATTCTTCATAGAAGGAATAAGAAGGCCAGCCAGGCTAAGAGGGAACATCCACTCTCATAAGGCCTCTTACCAAAGCTGAATGTTAGATGCAGTGAACATGGGGCCCATCTGCAGAGCTACTGGGGCAAGCCAAAATAAGAACTTACATCCTTCAAAGGACATACAGAGAGAAAAGTTGTTTGAACACATACTGTGCTTTTGAGTCTAAATGAGAGAAAGCAGTACCAGATGGCTCATTTTTGTTCTTGTTCACATGTGTGGGGTTACAGTGGCAGCAAAATGTGATGCTCTGGAAGTAGTGTTCTCTGTTTACTCTGAAGAAGAAAACACATGGTCAGACAGTATCCCAGTTTCTTTGAAGACCTTATGATCCCAGAGGGTGTGGGATGATAGGAAAGCTCACCTTGTTCTTTTCATGGGCATCAGTGTTTTTTGGCAGAAAGAGCAGCCAAGTTTGTATTCTTACTTTAGTCCTTCCTTCCTTCCATCGTTCCCTCTCAAACCCAACTTCCCCTCAAGGATACTTTGCGTGACTGCAGCCACGACGACCGGAGCTGCCTCAGCAACCTGCAGTTCATCTCCCCACTGTACTTTGTCAGCTTTGTGCTCACAGCCCAGTTTGTCCTCATCAATGTGGTGGTAGCTGTGCTCATGAAACATCTTGATGACAGCAACAAGGAAGCCCAGGAGGATGCAGAGATGGATGCTGAGATAGAGCTGGAATTTACACATGGGCTGTGCTCCCTCAAGTCAGGCTCTTCAAATTCAGGACAGGGAAAAGGAGCAGGAACAGGAGGAGGCAGTGGGAAAACAGATCCTGAAGGACGTCTGTGCATGAGGTGTTACTCTCCAGCACAGGTGAGTAAACCTTTGAGCTTACTAACTAGACTGTAGCAAGTAGCTGTGGGGAGAAGCTAGGCAGCCTAGATGACTGAAGGGTCAGCAGTAGCAGATAGATGCTTCCACCTCAGGGTAAGAGGTTTGCTTTCAGTGGTAGACTTTTGAGTGGTAGCATCATGTGGGGACAAGGCTGTGACAGCAGTGGGTCCTGTTCATTGTCATCATGGTGTAGGAACCTGAGGGCCAGCAGAGGAGGCATGGAGCAGATCAGCTAAAGGTGTGTTAGGAGCAAATTTGAGAGGAGAGCTTAGGAGAAGAGAGCAGGAGAAATATCAGATCAAGAGTGAGGCTCTCCAGCAGAGCTGGAGAGGAGGCGTGAGCAGTGCTGTGGTGCACTGACAGTGAGTGAAGACAGTCCCTCCTTCCTTTTTTTTTGCATTGAACTCTGGCACCTTTACACACCTTGAGCAAGTGCTTCCCCAGTGACCCTGTGCAGGTACCTGCAGAGCAAGGTGCTGTTCCAGATGAGTCAGGGTGGAGAACCCAGCCCCAAATTCACATGAAACTTTGAAGCAAAAAGCTCGGCATTCTTAAAATGATCTCTCCCATCCTCCCCCCTTTCTTGTCCCCTAGGAGAACTTATGGCTGGACAGTGTCTCTTTAATTATTAAGGACTCCTTCGACGGGGAGTTAATGATCATCGATAACCTATCGGGCTCCGTCTTCCATCATTACTCCTCGCCGGCCATGTGCGAGAAGTGTAACCATGACAAGCAAGAGGTAACCTGCGTGCGAGGATGCGTGAGGGGACTGTCCCCCCCAAGACCTGCACACCCACACCTACATGCCCGCAGGTCATCTGATGTGTGCTCCTGGCTGTAGATTGTGTAGACAGAGAGCTTGTTGACCTGTGTTTGTCATCTGTCATGAATTGCTGGTACTGCCTCTAGCACAGGCCTCCCCTCCTTAGCCGCAGGGCAATGTTTGACGTGGTGGAGAGGTGAGATGTGACAGGACACAGGAATCAGGAAGGACAAATTAAGCTGTAGAGAAGTGACTGTGAAGGCATCCTGGCAGCTCTTGTTGTCTTCTGTTCAGCAAGAAAAGCAGAGGTTCAAGCTCCTATCAAATGAAGGAGTCAAAGGATCTCACCCCAGTGAACAGCACTTGAAGGCAGTTCAGTGGAAGAATCAAGCATGGGTTTTGTCTTCATTTTAAACATGTGCTAGCTTATTCCCTGTTGAGTTAGATGAATTAAGCACATGCTTAAATGCCTTGTTGAAGAGTCACCATCTGTGAGCAAGAATTGGTGTGTGGTGAAAACCAGTTAATTAGTTTGAGTGAAGAAAACTAAATAAAAATGGTCCCATTGAGGAAGTTTGAGAGTCTCTTCTGATGTAGAACCTGTTAGCTGACAAATGAGTTGTTGCTAAAAGCAGGACACCAAATGGCTTGGACTTGTGTTCCTAAAGTTAGTAGGTGCTTGGAAAACTACTTCCTAAGCAATTAGTGTTTTCTGGTTCTGAAGTTTTTAGAGCAAAGTACTCTGGGAGAAGTTAGGTGAGCAGCCGAATTCATTTTGGTTTTGCAATAATTTTATTGTATTTAAGTGCTATGATTGTGGCTCATCTGACAGTAAATCAGTACATCAGTGGCAATCTTAATTGCCTCCTTCCCCATAGCTAATTTGATATGTTGCTATTGCTTGTAAAGAAACCAGTACACTTGGAAAAGAGCTCTCATTGGCAGATTATTCTGTCCATGTTTGAAGAAAACAATTTTCTTTGGCTTCAGATGCCTAGTTCTGATGCTCTATTTTTTTCCACCCTTTCAGCTGTCTGCTTGTCCCTTTGAAAGCGTCAAATGGAGAATATTGCTGCAGTTTGTCTGTATTGCAACACTTTCCAAATGGATGCTGCATTAATGAAGCCAAATAACTAGGTTTCAATTAACTGCAATTTCCACCACTTTCCTTAGGTTCAGCAATTGGTGCTCCACCTTCTCAGAAAATCAGGTCTTCTAAGGCACTTCACAATAATTACTCCCAAGTTAAGTCATTTGCAACTAGTTTGCTGCATTTGAAAACCTTTCACATAGTCTTCAGTACCCTGCCTAGGAGTTAAGACAACAACAGATTTTCCTGCCTTCTCAGCAAGGAAACTAAACAGCCCCCACAGCCGCAGTGAAGAATTATTCTTTGATCATAGTTTCCACTGGCTGTTATAGAGCCATAAGTTATTTTTCAAAACTGATACTTCAACACATCTAAGATGTGGAATTGAAAAGAAATTATCTGTATCTGCATGAATAACTGTAGTAGAAAAACATAGATGTTTATGATCATATCTTTCATTTCTGATTGTATGAATAAAAACTGCAGCTCTGGATTTTAAGTCATGCTTGATTACAACTTTTTCTTCATATTTCATAGTATAAAAAGCATTGAGGAAATTCCAATAGGAAATCTCTACATGGAGTCACAGCTAGGCTAAGCTAGTCTCAGAACTAACACCAGCAGTGCACGTAGTTATTAAATTAGAGTGTACTTTGGTATGTCAGCGTATCTGAATGTGCATTATACACACAGACAGAATTTTACTGTCTCAGAAGCAATCAACAGCAAGTTGTATAGGCAAAACTGGTTTTACGCAGCCCTATTTAGTGCATGTGTGTTCCAATTAAATAGTGTGCTTGCTGCCTGCTGAATCACTCCGGTGACACAAAACACGTATTGGCCAAAAATGTTCACTCCCATTTTGCTTGTACTTTAAACCACCAAGATGCTGAGCACAGTGGACGGACACAACATTAAACATTCTTCAGTAGGGAAGCTATAAGAACTCAACATCTTTTTTTTCATACCACTAACCTCTTTTCTTGTCATCACTATCCTTTCACTCTTGGACTATTTGACAGACATCTGTGTATTGGTGGCTGATAGTGAGTTTAGCCAGTGGTAGGAGTTTGTCAGTGAGTGAACTGTGTTTCTGCACATGGAGTTTATCTGTCCATGCCTTTATTGATTGTGGTTTTTTGTGTAGATCCCAGGGTGGCCAGGATTTGTAAACAACTGGTTCAGTGAAGAACAGACTATTCTGGCTTTTGTTGAAACTCTTTTTTATGGGTGGAGAAGGTAGTTGCAGATGTTACCATATTTCGCGCTGGTGTCTCTACAAGCACAGCTGTAAGGCTGTTCTGGTATAACAGGCACTTAGAGGAGTAATGGATGAGTATGCACAATAAGTGGAACTTAATGAAGACTGTGTTTCTCTATGCAAGTAGTTGTTGAATGGTGGCTGTTTTGTGTAATTCACACAACTTTGTTTGGGCTCTCCAGTGCACCCATTCTCTGAGCAGCAGTTGTTGGCTTTGGGCTCTCTTCACAGCACCATGTTCCTGTGTTAGAATAATATCCCAAATAAGGATGTCATTTGTGCCCTTTATTTAGATACAGATCTGTTTCTCCATCCTGTTTATTCAAAGTGCATTATCCCTCAAATGGAGACCTTTTCCCTCTTCCATCTCTGGCGTTGGCACAAGCCACTAAACTCTCAACTCGAAGGAGTCATCTCTTCAAACTTTCCACCTGCTCTTGTAGCACAAAAGCTGTACCTGCCTCTTGCAAGCACAAATACAAGGGAGAAGAAGATAAATAGCCAAGAAGCAGGCTGTTCTGACTCAGACAACCCCGAATCTAGCTCTTGAGAGTCAGGTGCTGGTGTTGGGACCTGGTGGGACAGAAAGCCAAGCAGAGAAGGGACAGAGCAGCTGCTTAGGCTACTAGAAAAACAGATACGCTTTTCAGGCACTGTGGGAAAAAGATGGCAGGTAGAGGGGAATTGAAAACTTGGAAGAAAGAGAATGGGAAAGGGGCACATGTGGTATTAAAGAGGCCAAAGGATCAAACAAGGTCAGGCATAGGACAGGAGCAGAGCTGAGGCTCAAGTTTAAGGGTGGAGATCAGGATGGGAGATGGTGTCAGCTGAGCTCTTGGGTAGGTTAGAGGTGAGGAAAGACACAGGGAGCTGGAGGGTGATGAAGGTAAGAGAATATGAAAAGCATGATACTGGCATGGACTGCAAGAGGCATGACTATCCTGGAATGAAAGAACCTTCATGTTTAAGCAGAGCCGCCCATGGCATCTTCAGAGAAGGGTCCCACTTCTCACTTCTCATCCCTCAGCAGAGCAGGCTGCCTTGTCACCTGCCTGAGGGAGCCCTCTCCCT
This sequence comes from Loriculus beryllinus, assembly GCA_039877255.1. NCBI lineage: Eukaryota > Metazoa > Chordata > Aves > Psittaciformes > Psittacidae > Loriculus > Loriculus beryllinus. The sequence continues at coordinate 23,803 of JBCJKH010048069.1, read as the reverse complement.
GCCTGGCTTTAGTTGCAGGGCCTCGTGCCAGCCGTATTGTTGGGACAGACACAGGATGACTCCTTTTTCCAATTCTAGCACTAGAGGAGCATGGACAGGTGGTGGGCTGCTTGCAGATTGTATGTTAAACTTTCCCTAAAAAGTGGATTTTCCTGCCCAGCCCAGATCTGGGTTAGGCAGTTCCTGATGTATATAACATATATATACATATATATGTATATGTGTGTGTGTATATATAGAAAACATATAAAGATGTATTTACGTATGTATGTTAGGAATATAACTTAAAATTGATCTCAGGTCTACAGGCTCTCACTTTTCCACCATAAACAATGTGACTACTTGAAATGGGAATGCCAGACACGACCTGTGACAGCTCCTTTCCCTTCCTGCAGGTCCAGCTGGCCGAAATGGAAGCATTGTCTCTGAACTCAGACAAGTCCTCTTCCATCCTTCTAGGAGATGAGTCAGACAATCGCAGCACTTCTCAGCTGAGCCCTAAGGACACCAAGGTTAGCATCAGGCAGTCATGGGGATATTGCACTATGCGCTATATTTCTGCCCGTGCTCATTTGAAGTGCTCTGTATTCATTCAAGTGTGCCTGTGAGGAATATAAATTCTGGTCACTTTTCAAGAGCTTCTCCATAAAGACATATTGTGGAGAAGCATTTGAGGAGAAAAGAATTATGTATGTTCTTAAAAGTTCTCTTCACTACTGTCATTAACTTCTTCTGGATGAACCTAAATACAGGGGATCTGTTCTGGGAACCTAAGCGTCTCCACTAGCTCAAAGGATCAGCCTAGGGCTAGATCTTCAGAATCAGCCCTTCCCGAGGCTTTGACAAGTCTGCTTTCTTGTCCACCAGTAAATGTCACAATGCTTTGTCCTCACATTTTTTTTCCAGCAGGATGGCCAGGACAGCCCTGACTCCAATGGGGTAGGCAATGTGGAGGAATGCCTGCTGCCATTATCCAGTGCAGATGGTTCTACAAATCCAGACAGTTACCTGTGTGAAATGGAGAAAGCTCCTTTCAACTCAGTCCAGTCTTGGCTAAAGCATGAAAGTACCAAAGGTGAGCACAGCTCTGAGCATTCTCCAGGCCTGCTGAAGGTGTGGGTTGGTTCATCTGCATTTCTCCTGCCTCTCCCCTACCAGAAACGGAGTTAATGTGACATAGGGTTACACTAACCAGGAATTAACTTTCAGTTTGCCAGTCTCCAGGGATGGAGTGAGGAGCAGCTCCTTCTTTTTCTGCTAGATCTTATATCCTCCCTCAGACATTCCCATGTGAAGTATCGTGAGAGGGCTGATTCCCATTCACAGTAGTGCACTCATGCACGATCAGAGAAGAGTGGGGACAGACTCTCCTGACACGTCAAGTGGATGAGCTGTGCTCACTTGGCATGGTAAAATGTTGCTGTACCCTGAGACCAGATTCCTCAGTTGTAGGCTCAGGGAACATGTAATACGTGTCTGCTCTTAGTGGAGGTGTTTCACTTCCCCCCTAGAACACTCTTTGGCCTCTGTTGGTTCCAGGTTCCCCAAACTACTAGTTTATTATCTCAGTTCATCCCTTGCCTTGCAGGGTCTGGGGTGAAAGTCCTCTAGCAGTGATACATAGAGGAATCAAGGCCTTAAAATTCAGTATTTCTCTGTGAGAGCAGCAACAGGAGACACAAGCTGAGCTGTTGCTTTATGGCTCTGAGCTGTGTTAAATCTTCCTGGTCTGGTGTAGGTTTTGGTCCTTGTATAGGAAGTGGGACGCATGGAGTGAACACTAGACTGAGGCTTTTTTGGCCAGGAGTGTGTTTTACCGAAATCCTCCAAACACTGCACTTGTAGGACTTGTAGCAATGCGGGCACCAAATCAAATTGGAGGACTCTTCAACTTAATTGTTTTCTTTCTGTTTCTGTTCTCCTCCCCATTTCTTTTGGTGCTTTGTCAGTCCCTCCCAGCCCCTTTTCTGCAGGTGCATCTTGCCCAATGTTACCAGTACCAGCAGAATTTTTCCACCCAGCTATCTCTGCCAACCAGACAGGGCCTGAGAAAGTCTCGTGTCCACGCAACCTTCCTAAGATCTCTCTGCAAGGCTCCTGGGCATCACTGAGATCTCCGAGTGTGAACTGTTCACTTCTTCATCAGGTGAGGGCTTCCACTTCCCTCTGCTAGGAAAGGTTGATCTTCACAGCACACCCAAATAGAGGGGACTGAACGGAGAGGAAGGAGAGGAAGAAAAAAAGCAGCTGTGGTCATGAGCTGGCCAACCTGGATCTAACCTGTTGTAGGAGCACAGTGGGCTGCAGGGTGCAGGATGATTAGGGAGGAGAGAGGGTTGTGTAGCAAAGCAGTGCTGCATAGCTCGCACCACCTGAAATTGTATATTCTTCTGCTTTGCATTAAAAAGTAGTTTGACAGCTGCAGCCCACATGAAGACAAAATCACATCACTTTTTAGCTCTATCCTGGGTCCCCTGTACCACGTGTGCTGCAGACACCTGCGTGCACAGCAGCTGCAGTGTGAGTGAGGGAGATGACAGCCTCTTAGTGCAGTGACTCCAGATCACACACTCTGGTTGGAACAGGCTTCTCCTCACCTGCCTCTTCCACATACCGTCATGCCATATCCACACACCACATCCCTGAGCTTGCTATTTTCCCCAGCCCTCTTAGCTCTTACATCCCAGAAAAGTGCTATCTCTTTCTAAAAAGGCAGCTATTTCTTGCTAACGAGAGAGAAGAATAAAAGTGTTGAGGGAAGACTGAGTGTATCTGAAGAGCAGAGGGGGCAGAGATGAAAGTTCAGTAGAGATCCCAGATACTGTTCATGGAAAAAATACTCCAGAAACAATTCCCATTTGAGTACAGGGACAGTCTATTCCAGACAAACTAAACAACACATTTAAAAGATGCTATGCAGTTCTGTGTGACAGACACTGTTGGCACAATACAAATGTGTATAAATTCACCAACAATAAATTTAAGCTTCCGGTTGAGACCCCTGAATTGTTGCAATGTCAAAACTTCTGATATAAGAAGAGAAAGGGCTCTGGAGCTGGTGTATCAGTGGGACAAAAGTACTGAACTGTTGTAAAGGAGAAATTGCTAAACTTCTGATTATGTGATACAGACTGTATTGAATAGCTATGGTTCAGGAGACTGCTCCCAGTCCTATGTGCATCATTCCCAATGCTGTGTCCCAGTGATGATCTCACAGTGCATACCGGTTTCCTAGGAACAACTGAAATACAGCTTAACTGACCTCTGGCACAAGAAATAAAGGCTGTTTCGACCCCCACTTTTCTGCCCTAAACACCATCATTACCACTAGTGCTGGTCAGAGCCATGAGGCCTCTTTTCTCTCCCGAAATATTGCTGACTTTTTAATGAAAGGAAGCCTATATACAAAGCCTGAGGTCTGTGTACAGAAGTCCCCTGTCTTCCTGCCAGCTTTGATGTGTCCACAGCCTGTGTGGCACGGTCCATAGGGAAGCCAGGAGCGAGGACCCACAGGAAACCTTAGCTCTGCTGCTGTCTGGACCACCTGTGGTCACAGACAGCCTAGCAGCAGGGGCTGCAGAACTCACAGACCCAGCACTCCTTCCCTTTGATTGAGCATTTCACATGGGAAGGGAAGATTCATCCTGGAGCAGAGTGAAATCACAGTTTAAAGTACTGAAACCTTTCTCTTGCTCCAGAAGGGAATCCTCTGGGCATACTGCAGAGCTGGTGCTTTGTAGCGTTGGTCAGGTAGTTTATATGTGCCCTCCCCAGCAGAGGAAAGTGAGAGAGGAGCTGGACTTTTTCCCCTTTTTCTGTGGTATATTTTCATTTAAAAAAAAAAAAAAATAAAAATAAAATAAAATAAAATAAAATAAAATAAAATAAAATAAAATAAAATAAAATAAAATAAAATAAAA
>JBCJKH010048069.1:1668-15429 GCA_039877255.1 Loriculus beryllinus | reverse complement strand
ATGACAGTCCTTTTGCTCTGTATGATGTTTCCCCTTTGTATCCCAGCAGGGTCATGACACCACTCCTTCCTTCCTGCAAAAGGGCTTTCACCTCCTGCCGTATGACTCGAGCAAGAGGCTTCTGCCTTAGGAAAGAGGTTGCCATGGAAACAGAAGACTAGGTTATCTTTAGAGAATATTTTGTCTCTCTCTTTTAATTATTTACTAACTGTTTGAAGAAGAAGGAGGAAACATCCACCCTTCCCAAAGAGGAAGCAGAGTACTAAAGCCCACCAAACGCTTTGTCGGATTTCTGTGGCAGGGCAGGTTGTTTGGTTTCTCCTGGGAAAAGCTGCCTTTCCCAGCTATGCCTGGCTGTTGGCACCAAGGAAAACCTCTGTCATCACCCACCCACCTCCCAGACAACACCCGCGGGCAGTCCAGGATTTGCCCAGGCATCTTTTCAACCTCCGATTCTCCCCACTTCCCACAGGGGACTGTATCACAGGCAGATCCTGCCAGGATGCTTTTTTGCCATCATCAGACTGAGATCACTCTGATTCGTCCCACTGCCACATTACTCTCATGCCCAGCTCTTCCCTAGGTCAACAACTGAAAGCAGTCCCTTTCCCTGCTCAATGCTGACATCCTCCATGTGCTTGCACGCTGCTATCATGTCCTGGTAGGTGTATTAATCCCTTTCATCTTGGCTTGTCAGCTGGTTCCTCCACCTCTTGTCAACACTTTCCTGAGCCTTTATTGCCTAAGACCTCTCTGGACATTTTTCCCCCGTCACCACAGCCTCTGGGCCTGTCAGTGTGGTTTATTGCAGCTGCAGAGCAGAGCACATCCCCAGTGCTTCCCACCTTCTCTTGCACATGAAATTCTCAACTGCTCCAATCTACCCATGGAAAACATACCTGTATTTAGTATTTCTTCTGTGCCCAGAGACCCTGTCTCAGCACTGCCAAACGAATGAAGTGTGCCACGAGGTGTAATTCTCATGGCTCCTCCATCTGTCTTTCTCACTACTACCAAAAGTTTCCTTGAGAAATTTGATCTAAAGGAAGCCATATAGAAGGGAAGTCTTCTTAGAAGAGAGTTATTTGCCCTCACACAAGAAGGAGAAGCACTGTGCAAGAACCTGAGTATGTGGTCCATGTATATATCTGATGCGGCCAGCATGACCATGTTTCGTTTCATGGGAAATTGGCAGTGTAGTGCATTTCGTTTGTGTTTTGGGGGGTGTTTTGGTTTTGGGGGGCTTTTATGAGGCTTTTATGAGGCCACGTCCTGTGAAGCACTGAACACCACCAGCTTTCTGTGAAATGAAAGTTACTACAAGGTGAGCAGGCCGGGGAGAGGGCAAGGGATTGGAAGTGTCATTGAACAGGAAAACAGTTTTTCAGTCAAAAGAAATGTAAAGCAGAAAACTTGGATGTCTTCAAAGGAATTTTCTACTTTCTCTTTTTGCTGAGGACAAAGTGATTCCGGCCAAAATGACTCTAATGTCTGAAATGGTCCCACAGGACATCACTGAGGTGGTGTGTCCTGGGTGGCCCTGGTGACTGTCTCCTTGAAGCACTGGGGCATTTGCCACCCCCGTGGGGCAGTGAAGATGGGACCCCAGGTGGGCAGAAGGAGCTGCAAAAGATGTGCCCTGCACGCCCACCATGCAACAGGAGTTCAGGAGCAGAGATTGGATTTTAGCCAACGAAACTCAAAAATTATTATGGGTAGGAGGGAAGTAAGCAGCTCTGCTTTGCTTGTCCTCACCACATGAATGTCACAGGAAAGAGAAAAGTTGATTTCTGACTAGCTGCAATACAAAACACACGGTGCACCTTGTATGAAGCACTTGGTACTTTGCAAAGCCAGGCTACCGGATGCGTGACACCCAGTTCAGTTTACGCGCATGTGATCTGGCTCCCCAAATACTTCTTTCCCTCGTCTTCATGAATACTGAGATCTGCTTTACTTCTCCGTTTTTTCCATGGTATTTTTGTTCTTTGCTGGGGAGTGGCTTCCAGTAGGAACTCAGTATGTCAGTATCTGAATTATCATTCATTTTTTCCATCTCATTTAGACATGCATGTTTCTTTTCTAGCACTTTTCCCTTCTTCTACATATTTCCAAGCCCTCGCCCCCTGTTTATTTCTGCTAAGATCCTGTCACACTTTGAGCAGGAGCTGGCAATGTGATATTCAATATTTATGCCTCCCGGCCACGTACAGAGTAGATGTGCTCAATTTACAAGTGGAGAGCTCTTCGCCTCCCCACACACACACACCAAAACAGACATCCCTGCCTCTGGTTTGCAGCATGCCTCTGCTTTGGCTCCAGCAACAGTCACAGTAATAAGGGCTTTGCCCTTTCCTTTATGCCAGCAATAGGATTGCACAGTTGGATCTTACGGCCTGGTAGCTCCTCAGCTTCATTTTGCATGTCAGCAGAGCTGCTGAGCATCATTCATGCTCATGACATTAGTAGGAGCAGGGGGAACTTGGCATCTCAGGAAGCTGCTCCCATGAGCAGTTGGCCTGTTGTCATGTAAGCCACAGCAGGCTCCAGCTCATTCTTCCCCTTCACTGTGCAGCGCTGTGGGCACAGAGAATACACATCTTCTTCCTTAGCGGTTCTGTCTGTAGTCACCGAAGCCAGCAGATACAGCTCTGTCTTTGTCTCATGGTCCATGGAGCAGAATGAAACAGTGAGAGAGGCAATGTTTTTCCAAGACCATTTTCCTGGAGCCCAGAGCACTTTAACCCTTCTGGCTAACACTGCTTTAGTTACCTTCTGAAAACTACAAAAGGTGCCGTCACTTGTGGGTTTTTCCTGTTTCTTGTTGCTGGGGCTGGGTCAGTGCACACAGTGCACCGTGCAAGACAGCAGCAACTCCTCCTGCAACTCTTCCCCTCCCTTTCCTCCAGCTCGTTCATCCTGGATGAAATGTTTCACTGTAAGTTATCTGTTTGTGCTGACCATGGTGCAGTGGGATTTGCTGCCTGTCTTTGCCCTGCTGCCACAACTTGCTTCCTCATATCTTTCCTATGACTGCTGCTAAGCGAATAGCACTCTTCCTTCACAGATCCTGGTAGAACATCTCCCAAAAGGGGGTTGGCAACCATGCAGCACAAACAGGGCAGCCACCCCTCCTTCAGTCAGAAACACCCATATGGGCTAAGATGCTGCTTCAAAACAAACCATCAGCAATACCAGGGGCCATGTGGATGGCAATCTGAGGGAAAATATTTTTCAGTGAAACATCTTTAATCCAAGCTTTTGCTCTTTAATTGCAAAGTGCCTTCTTAGGAGAGAGCTGTTCACCCACACACAAGGAGGAGAAGCATCATGCAAGCCCTTAAGGTATGTAGTCCATGCTCAGGCAGGCATTTTTATTATCCTGCAAGTCTCTTGTATAAGCCTTGCTTTTGAGCTATTGCAGCTTTGATATGAACTACCAGGTGGTCTTTCCTCTAAAATTACCTCTGTCAGTGTTAGCTCTATCTAGTAATAGCTGGGATGATAACAATGAAAGCAGATGATCCCATTTCTCTTTTCAATTACAAGTCCACAAACACATTTAATTTGTGTTCCCATTTATGCACTTCTTTTCCCACCTCCTCATCTGAGCCATATGAAGGGTTTGCTTCAAGACATGATCTACACGCAGAAATACTACACACATTCTAGGTAATAATAGATATTTCTGAGTCAAGTGCAATCTAAATAGGGTGGCGTGGGTGAAAGATAATGTTATGTGTATATATTCCCCTCTACATACATACAACCACCCCCCATACACTTGTATTTCTTAATGCAGTCTTTGCAAATGACCTTCCATTAAATGTAGAGTTAATGATACATGAGAGACTGTTAATCACCACTGGCCACTGATTAGTTTTCTGCTGTTATAGTAAGCCCAGACATAGGAAATAAATCAGGAAGGAAAAAGAAGGAACCAACAGCAAACAACGTGGCATCGAATGAAAGAAAAATAAGCAGAGAGAGTATTCTGAAAATCTCTCAGTGTCTGCTCAGTACTTATTTATTCTCGTGCTTCCATAGTCGCTGCTGCTTTGTGTGCGTGTATGTACGCAGGCATTGGCATGTACCTGTTTCAGGAGGCTGCTGTTTATGTCTTGTTTTTTCAAGTGTATATTAAAGGAATAAACAGCCCACACTGCTGACATAGGACACTGCTCACCAGGAGTCCCCGCAGCACTGATACAGGCAATGCCTGGGCAGCACTTCCATCACTGCCCACCACGAGTTGTAGAGGGCTCTGCTCGTCCTCCCCCCCTCTAGCCATGCACCATGGGCCTGGAGCAAGGAGCAAACTGCAAAGCTGACTACAACCCATGGTGGTCATTGCAGCATGCCCATGGCTGCTGCTCAGGGGACTGGTGTCCTTGGCGTGGAGAAATAGGGGCATCAGGGCTGGTGAGGAGCCACAGCAGACCATATAGTCAGGCATGCAGGGACCTAGGGCTGCTGGAGTCACCATGTATGTGTGTGTGTTTGTACTTGTACTGTGGGGGACCACCAGAACCCTCCTCGCACTGTGTAAATTGCTAGTCTGTCTTCAGTTCATGACTTGAGCTGTGGCACTTCAGCACCAATGATTCCCTTAGGAACCCAAACAATTCACAGGCTCATATCGAAACATCTTGAAGTACTTTCCCTTTGGAGCATAGATGTGCAGGCACCAACACAAGGGAGACTGGGGAAACAGCAGCTCTCTCTATGGTAGAAACCACCAGTGTGCAGAGCCCTAGCTGAGGCAGGCAAGCATGGTGGGTACTCCTGTTCTGCTCACAGATTTGGAAGGGTAGTTATCATTTACCTGAATGTTGCTCATATATGGCTTTGTGCATGAAATGGAGACAGTGGTTGGAGCCAGAAGGAACCAGGAGTCCTTGCTCTTCACCCCAACATCTTGGAGCCTATTTCAAGTCTGATCCATAACTTGGGATTTTGCTTTCAATCCTGGGCACCGCTGATGTGGCATGGCTAAACAGCCCAAAAATTCACAGCACAGCAAGGGTGCCCGTTCTGTGGCAGGAATAAAACCCAGGCTCTGGATTCTGCTAGGGTGATCCCTCTGGGTCTCATCCATACTCCTGCTCAGTGACCAATGCAGAGGCAGAGCCATTGCGTCCTTCCCAGCTAACTCTGATGCCCTGATCTGTGGGGATCCAGGCTAAGCCTTGACAGGCTCTGGGGTTGCGGGTTGCGGTGCTGGCTCCATCCCAGCCTGAGTGATAAATAACCTTTCCTCTTGTGCTTGGATGGACACAGCATTTTACTGTTTATTTGCATCCAACCAGGCAAAAATAACAAAGAGGTGAAAAGGCCTGAGGGGAATTTGCACTAACGATGGAGAAAGCTAGTTAAGGGTCTGGAGGAGCTGCAGATCTGTATCCTGGCTTGAGAGGCAGATGATTCACCCTGAGGGACACCCAAAGGGTGAGGGTTTCTTCCCTCCAGCCTCATGCTTGCTCACACTGCATTTTTCTGCTCTGTAAATACTTCAAGAATCAATACAGCAGCTAATGTGGCACCTTTGACATTTGAGGGAGGCTTATGTCAGAAATGGGTGTATAAATCTGCTTCATCAAAGGTCCAGAGGCAGAAAGCAGATGCAAGTTGCAGACCCCTGCCTGCGCAGGCTCTCCCAGTGGCAGCGTCAAAGGGACAGGACCAGCAGGTGTGGGAAGCTTTAGGGCTGTTGCAGAACCCAAAGGGTGCAAGTGCACAGGGAGGGAGGGAAAGAGGCAGCCTGGCTGGTTGTGTTGTTTGCTTTGCACTGGTGATGATGCAGTGCTATCATTTTCACGCTAAATGCTAATTTTCTGCTTTGCTGGCCTCAGAATCGCCTACATTCGTATCCTTCATTGCAGCAATTAAAGGGCTGGGTGCTCAGGCTGAGGCACTTGCAATAAGCATGATTTTAATCGGTGTGCACAGGAGAGAAGGAGGAATGCGATTGCCTTGCTGTTGCTGTGGGAGCATATGAGAGTAAATCTGGGCCCATGAAGGGTAGGTGAATCCCTACCCCAGTACGCACGTGCATTGGTTCCAGCACCGGATCAGGTATTGCAGGCTTGTCACATCTTCCACCTCTCTGTCTGGTCAGAGAATCCCTGTCCAGCTTCAGCAAACATTGAAACAAACCACCTGCTCCCCTGCCTCGTGTTCCTAACCCATGACACCACCCTCCATGGTGCCATGCACCATGCAGATGTCCTCAGCACACTGCAGGTCAGGCTGAGCATCTCTCTGATGAGGAGGCAGGGCACAGGGACAGGCCCACACTGCACACACAGGATTTCCAGGCAGAAGGAGGCAATTACATAGGTCCCTGCTATGAGACTGCAGCTGAGGTTGCTCTGCACAGGTGGGCAGGAGAGTCTATTTGTGAAAGAGCTAGGGAAGACATCAGCGTGTAAGTACTTAAGCATTTGCAGTGTTTGCCTAAATCATAAAGCTTGCGTTGCTGGATATGCTCACAGATCCCCTCTGCCTCTCCAGCAGGCTTAAACGTCCCTCCAAAGGGGAACAGGGCCATGTCACTTCAATCCTTCCCTTTTTGCTTTCTCTCAGTGCAGCTCACTGCCCGTGTTTGCAAAGAGGGTACCATCCTGCCACTCTGGCAGTAGCTCTCCCTGCTGCTGCCACAGCAGTGTGGGAGACACAGCAGATGACATGGGCAAAACCCCCCTGAGAGATGGAGTGGGGAGCCCCCCCACTTTGTGCCCCACATCAGGGGATTTCTGTATGCAGGGATATCTGCAGGAAAGGAACACCAAGGGAGAGACAAAGCCCATGTCAAAATAGCAGGACCCAGTGGGAGAGAATGGGGGATGTGGGTGCGTAACTATTTCTGGGCAGAGAGGAGCATCCTAGGTCATCATTTCAGGTCTTCTTTGACTTTATTCCTGTTCCTTCCTACACACCTCTCCTCTTTTCATCCCTTTCTCTTCTTGCCTCATGCTCTATGGAGAACACAGAGGAATAGGTCAGTCACAAGCCACTTCCATCTGACATGGGAACCGCTTGTGCAGGTCTCCTTACACACCTTGAGCTATCTGGGTCCCTCAGCATGGGGACTTGCGTTTTTTAAACCAAGTTCAGGAGTCACCACTGTGTTAATGGTCCTTGCCTGAGACAAATGTCTGTGCTGAGCCAGTCCCACCCTCAGCACCAGTTCTACATCCTCTCTTGAGGGGTCTGATGCATGCTGCCTTCAAGGACCTCCCCAGTCACTTCAAGGACCCATCCCTGTCCCATGCACAGGAAGGGCCCCATGTCCCCCCACAGCCCATCTCTCATCACAGACACTAGGAGGCAGGAAGGGTTGTCCTTCTACTCCCAGTATGCCTGAGCATTGGGAGCAAATGTCCTGAGAAGGGAAACCCTTTGTCCACTCTGCCTCTAGGAAGTGGGATGGGGGAAGGGTGTCTTAGCTGGATCATGCTGGCTGAATGTGGTCTGTGCCCACAAACCAGGCTCAGGGCATGCCAGTGTCCAGGGTGATGGGCACAGGGTGAGGAGGCAGTGCCAAGCGTCAGGCAAGGCTGAATTCAGCCCATAGGGCTGTAGACCACAGTAAGCTGTGGAGAAAAACCCAAGCTTGCTTTGGCAGAGGTACTCAGGGCATGCATTTGTGAAAGGATGGAAGAAAAAGGCTTCAGCACTAGCTTCTCAAGTGCACCTGAGACATGGGACCACACAGGTCTCTGCCAGGGTAGTTTCACTGTTCCCTGCAGCCAGGCTGGTATGAAATGAAAGCAGGCTGGGACAATTTCACCCATCACAATTGTACCAGTGATGGCCACAGAAACATGTCTCATAGCCTTCTTCCTCATTCCTTCACCTGAAGTCCCCGTCTGCCTCACTTCCCCGTTTTGTGGCCCATGCATTTTTTGTGGCAGTCAGAGGTGGTAATTGCAGAGAACACAAAAATCAGAGGAGTGGCTGGTTTTGTTTCCTTCACCAGTTCAGAGAAGACCTTCAGTCCAGGTTAGCTGCCATATCTCAGTGCTCATCCTGTCCCCGCCAGTGAATTTTATCTCTGAGGGCTTTGAACACTTTCCCTGGTTTTCTGGATGTTTTAGCAATGCACTGGCAGAAGGCTGGGGTAGTCTTGGCAGGATCCTGCTCATGGATTATCCCATGCATACCTACAGCACAGCTCTGCAACACACCTCGCCTCCCCAGCACACATAGTCTGGGAAGGTCAGAGTTGCCTTGTGTACACAGATCAGCACAGCCACAGAATCATAGAATCAGCTAGAAAGCACTGGCTTTGCCCAGAATGGCTACAGGATACATGTATATCATGTATACAATATATATATGTACATATACACACCTCCTCGACCTTCTGCTTCCCAGCCAGGGAGCAACCTGAAGGACAAGGGTAGGAAGAAAGTGGTTGGAGAGGACGTGGGCTCTTCCCTGCATTAAGCTCACAGCTCCTGTCCAGTGGGATCATCTGTCAGGCCCTATCTGACCTCTCTAAAAAGCACCTTTTCTGTCCGGGCCAGCACTGGGGAAGGGAGGACAGATACAGCAATCACAGGTGAACCACTGGTGTATGTTCATTATTAAAAAGATAATAATAATAAATATTTTTAATCTGTTTGCAACCTGCGGCCTCTGAAGCAAACTGTTATTTCTCTTTCTGTTGTGACCAGGTAGACTTCCAGGGCTCAGGCGTGTAGGCAGGTCAGGAGGTGCTCATAGGGTGGAGTGAAGGGGCCACATTTGCTGTGCATCCCATAGGTTCATGTCAGCCAGGGCTCCCTGCTGCAGAGGGGAGGACAAGCAAGACCTTGGTCGAGGTGCACACAGGCTTGGACATAGAGACAGTGAATTCCCTCTCCTGCCTTCAGAAATCTGGATGAGAAGGGAGCTTTCTCCCCCACGCTGGCTGAGCTTTGTGCTCAGCCTCTCCTCCTCCCACTCTGCACTAATGACAGCACAAGGAGGAGAGGAGCTGTAGATTGACAGCCATGAGGGATTTCTGTTGCTGTTTAGGTCAGACTTCTCTTAATCTCCTTTTCTGTGTTTTGCCTTCTCCCTCTTTTTCCTTCCCTCACCCATTCTCAGCCCCAAAACCTCTCCTTTTTGTCCTATTCCTCTTTGCCTTTTCTGTAAGTGAGGAATCAAATAAACCTCTGCAGAGACAAACCCAGGTAGCAGCTTCTCCCTTTATTCCCTGGCTAGGATAGCAATACACTTAAATAAGAGGCATCTCCTAAGTACACTGCATTTATTTTCATATCAAGACCAGCATGCACCAGGTCAGGGTTTTGTGAGCGTCCTTACTGCTGTGTGCTTGCTTGCAATGCAGGAGCTCAGTGTGAGTTCCCTGCCACCTGAAGTGGCAATAAACACCCTCCAGTCACTGCCCCACACGTAGAACCAGGGAATATGGGGTCTGACCAGCACCAGGAGCTCCCCATCACTCAGATGAGGCACACCTGGAAACCTGGTAATAAGAAGAGTCATAGGGTACCAATCTCAGGGTATTTGCATGTGGTGGGCAATTGAGGAATCTGAAGGTAATAGGAGCAAATAAAAAGGGTTTCACTGCATCCCAGGGCTTCTTTGGCTGGGGCTGTCCCTTGATGCTGTCACCTTGTATCTGTGCCATCAGAGTAAATAAGCTTGCTCTTGTAAATGCTGACCTCAAGCTCTGTAGTAAATTCCGGTGCCAGCTAAACCTGTGCTCAGTCACTCACAGCAGTACATTGCTTCATGGTATGCTACTGCTGTATTGCTTTCACCGCAAGCACCAAAGGAAAGGCTGCAAAATGCTTTCCTGTGGGTCTCAGCTCCAGGTATGCTTCAGCATCTGGATGCTTTTTTTTTGGGGGGGGGGGGGGGTTATTGCTCATCCCTCACATTGTAAAAGTAGCAAAGTTTCCCCATTACGTTTCATGCCATGTTTCTACTTGAGAGTTTACTTAATCCTTGAGTTTTCCTTTCCCTGCTAATCTCAGGATTAAGAAAAAGCTGTGCAAGTATGACTCCAGCCTTTAGAAATATTTTCTTTTTTAAAAATGAATCTAAAAATTAACCTGCAATGAGCAATGCTTTTTATTTAGAACTGAATTCATGAATTTTAACTGAAGATGGGCATATTGGGCATTAATATATGTATAATTATGCAAAACCACTGTTATGCCTCTAATGAAAATCAGATTCTACCACCGAGGCTGTGTTTGGTGATAGCGTATATCTTCATTTGTGCTGTATTTTTATTCTTTTCCTAGCTGCATGACCTAGGATTACAGTTGCTATGGCGATAAGACAGTTAGTGATGGAAGGAGTGAAAGGTAAGTTTGTATGTCTGCCTGTGTGATGGGGGTGGCAGGGAGGGGGGGGGGCTGACAGTCTCCTTCCTTGTTGCTGCATCTTCCTCCTGCTGTTGCTGAGACTGAAAAGCACTATTGCACATGCTACAGTGTTTTCTGAGAACCTCGAGGATGGGTGCTGAAGCAGTAGTAGCAATGTGGTTTTTTTTCCCAAGCATTATGTGTGTATGACCAGGACATTGGATTGCTGTGCTGGGACTGTCTTTGTAGTGGGGTAAGAGGGGACCAATCCCCTGCACGTGTGTTTGTGCCAATGGCCTCAGAGGGGTGTAGAGGTGGGGATGCTTGAGCTAGTAGGGCTGAGAGTAGAACATTCCAACTACTCTTACGTATTTGTTGACCTGTGTTTGTGATCCTGTGTGCTCTGGGCTTGGAGCTGAAGATGCTATTACCAGCCCTCCTGCTGGGGATTGCTTTGTGGTGCTTGCTGCAGGAGAGGCAGCATCCTCCAAAACCCTTCCAGCAGCCAATGTCAGCTCCAGACCTGAGCAACTGGCTCAGAAGTGCAGGGGTTGTGCTGATAAGTAGTTGATAATGAGGAAAGTTTGTCTTTGGTGCAGTTTTCCTTATTGACAAGGAACATAAACAAAGCCCTGTTTCCCTGAAAACAGCTGCCCAACACTCTTAGTCTATGTCTCCTAGCCTGTGTTCTGCAGCCAAATCTCTCCCTTAATTTGCTGTGCATTGTGTGGGAAGTGCTTCCCTGGCTTCCTGCCTGCCTCTCCCATCCTGCTGCCCCTGCCTTTCTCTGCGCTCCTCCATCAAAACTGCCCTCACCATTTGCTTTAAGCTCCTGGTGGCAATGCCTACCATGGAAAAACAGGCTGACTGGCCTGGGTGATGGCAAGTGATTCAGACACTTTTTTTCTGCATTTGCCTGTTACAAAATAGCTGAACAGCTCCTTTCTCTTTTTTTCCCAAACCAATAATGGCTGCTACCACCAGCAGCTTAAAGAGCTTTCACCTGATCCTCCCAGCAGCAATGGTTTTGTAACTCTGTGGAGCTCTGGGTCCTGTTCTTCTCTTGTGTATATTGTGATTTAACATAATGAGGGCTAGGGAGTAAGTTTCAGGTTCTCACCAATTGGTCTTAGTAGCCTTGAACATCTCCTTGGACTTGTTAAACTTCTTACTAGGTACAGATTTTCCACCAGAGGTCTTATTATTGTGATTATCAAAAGACAAGAGTGTCTTAAAAGACTCTCTCCTCTCCTGCCATGATTTATGCTTTTCCTCAAGTGAAATCCTTTCTTGTTTGCAGCTTATCAACAGTGCAGCTGCTTTAATGCAAGCAGACAGCACTCTCCCACTCACTTGGATAGAGCTAAGGCAAATGAGCTGACTGATAGGGACAATCCTGTGCTTGTACTGCTCTCTCCCTTTGAGGAGAACTCTTCCAAGACACTGAGCCTCTGAGAAGGGGTCCTCTTTGTGCTCAGCCACCCTCTCATCCACAGCCATCAGCATCCATTAGAGGCTACACAAAATGCCTGTGCTCACAGAGGACTCCACAGCTGAGGAGAAGGTGGAAAAACCTCTTGGGTGATGTCCAGTGGGGACTAGGGAGCAGGGGAAGTTGCTTGTCAGTCACAAGGGTGGGAATTTGAAAGAGCTGTATTTCAGCCTGTTGGAGAGTTGTTGCCACCTTTTCATGGGAGAGAAGACACCCTTGGGGCTAAGGCTCTTCTAGCTCAGAACTTGTGGAAGCCACCCAAGAGCAGCTGCCTCACCTGTTCCTCCAGTGGAAGCCTGTCTTCCTCCCAAAACCCAAATGTCATGGTCGATATTGAGGGCAGAACAAACCTGTGGCCTGATCCTCACTCTTTAACAAAGTAAGCTTACCTGTGTCTCCTCCAGACCACAGGGTTCCGCAGAGCAGGCTGCCCAGCTTTCCCCTTGAGGACTGTTTCAAAGGTTTGGCATATGCAGCCTAGAGATCAAGAACATGCTTCTGTGTGCATAACCTTAAAAAAAAAAAAGAGAAAATAAAGAGCTGTGCAAGGGAATGTGCAGCTCAGACGAGAAAGAACAAAACAAACTCTCATGTGTTTTGCCTCCCCTTCCTGAAGTGGGTGTCCTGGTTTCATCTGGGATAGAGCTAATTTTCTTCCTAGTAGCTGGTGGTGTGGTGTGTTTTGGTTTTAGTCTGGGAATGATGCTGATAGCAACAACTAAGACATCTGTGTGTTAAGTAATGCTCACTCTGATCAAGGACTTTTCAGTCTCTCATCCCCTTCCAGTGACAAGAGGCACAAGAAGCTGGGAGGGAGCAGAGCCTGAACACCTCACCTGAACTGTCCAAAGGGGTATTCCTCCCCATGTATCTCATACCATACCACATGACATGTTATCCTAAGTATAGAAACTGAGGGGAGTTCGTAGAAACTGGGGGGAGTTGCCTGGGAAGGACCTATTGCTGCTCGAGGACAGGCTGGGCATCGGTTACGAGGTGGTGAGCAGTTGTATTGTGCATCGGTGCTGTTTGTTGGGGTTCTTTATTATCTTTCTTATTTCTCTTTTAATTCTTTTTAGTGTTAGTATTATATTATACCTTATTTTAATAATTAAACTGTCTTTTTCTTCTGAGAATCCACTCTGGCTGAGTCTTGCTTCAGCTGTGCCACATCTCAAGGTGCCCTTGCATTATAGATATGAAGCTCTGCAAGTGGAACTGAACAATAATGAGGATGATAGTTCATCTAGGTTGGACATGTCACTGAGGTTTAGTCAGCCTATGTCCTGTGTCAGAGCTGCTTCCATCAAGAAAAAATGATAGCTCATTGCTGTAGCAGACTCCCTTCTGAAGAGAATAGAAAGCCCAACATGCAGACTGGACCCAATTCTTAGGGAAGTCTCTTGCCTCCCTGGGGCCTGAATTAAAGATGTAAAGAGAAACCTGGCAGCCAGTCACAAGTGGTGTTCCCTAGGGATCAGTGTGGGGACCAGCTCTGTTTGATATCTTTATCAATGGTCTGGATGAGAGGATTGACTGCACCCTCAGTAAGTGGGATGACATCAGGTAAGGTGGGAGTGTTGATCTGCTGAAGGGTAGGAAGGCTCTGCAGAAGGATCTGGACAGGCTGGCATTTTAGGCCAAGGCCAAAAGTATGAGGTTCAACAAGGTCCTGCCACGTCCTGCACTTGGTCTATGCAACACCACAGGCATGGGGAGAGCACCTAGAAAGCTGCTTGGTGGAAAAGGACCTGGGGTGCTGATTGACAGAGCTGAACACAAGCCAGCTACCAGGTACCCAGGTAGCCAAGAAAGCCAATGACATCCTGTCCTGTACCAGCAATACTGTGACAGCAGGGCCAGAGCAGTGATCATCCCCCTGTGCTGGGCACTGGTGAGGCTGCACCTCAAATCCTGTGTTCAGTTCTGGGTCCTTCACTA